>JAPKLW010000388.1:254527-300437 GCA_026898455.1 Plectranthus barbatus | reverse complement strand
ATAAAATAAACAAAGGGAATCATGAACCTAATTAATTAATCCTAACATGCATCCATAATATCGTTAACCCCTAGAACCCGCTAGGGTTTCTAGCCACTCATCGCAGATAGAAATCCAAAAGAAAACATATTAAATTGCATAAACATAAAGAACTTACTAGAAAATAAAAGGGTTTTGTGTTTCCCCAGTCTCCAAACTCTCAAAACCAAATTGTAGAATGAAAAATATGAAAATGAATGCTGAAAAATCGAATTTACATAGGTATTTATAGAGGTGGATATGTATCCTATCAAATCTAGGGCTAAAGATATGAATAAATTCGATTTTTATCAGATTTCCGCTCCAGCAGACTCGTTCGCCTCGATCATGGCTGATCCACGTCGATCGACGTGGCTTCCTGGTCAGCGTCGATCGATGCTGATTGGCGTCTGTCGACGCAGCTTCTCGCCCCTTCTGCGCGGTCTCACGGTTTTGGCCATAACTTCCTCCTCCGAACTCCGATTGACCCGATTTCAGTTGCGTTGGAGAGCTAACTCAAATAATCATCCATTGCCATGTTCCAATAGCCCTAATTCCTCTTGTGGAAGAAATCTTCACTGCTACTCTTACATGTCACTGCTTTCGGAATGGCTTTCTCGTGAACTTAGGCCTAAAACCCTACAAAAACACCAAAATGCGCATAATACCACCTAATATAGACTTATGCATAGAATATATATATAAACTCAATAAAAATTCATAAAATAGTATAAAATAATATAGATAAGCGAGTAAAATAATGAGCTTATCGCCGCTAAGTTAGAAGTGTCTCTATATTAGATTAGTTTATACAAACTTGTAGTGTCCTATTAGGATATTTATCGAGTTATAATAGAACTAATAGAGTTGATAAAGACAAACTAGGTCGGAGCCCAAAATCCTAGTTTGGATCGTGTGAAGAGTAAGAAAAAACTGGACTCCACTTTGAAATTGATAAATCAGAAGAACTGATCGAAGACGCCGACTTGGATTTTCTCCAATTTATAAGCTCATTTTCTACTCACAGTTTGAGACAAAGTGAATGAGTCAGAGGAATCATTATAGATCAGTCTTTCAGAATGGAGATACCTTAATGACTGAAGTTAAGAAAACTAGTTCAGATTCCTTGGACTGGAAAATTTGTTCTGACACAAAAGCAGAATGTCAACTTCCTGTGTCAGAAGAGGATGAAGCAGATGTAAAACTTCAGGAAAAACACTCTGCTCCCTTAAAATAAAGAGATGCATCAGATTGGACGATGTTGAGATGTCTATAAAAGGCTATAATTTTAAAACGCTCCTACTTCATCTATAAATAGATGAAGTGCTTAGAGTAAAAATATAGAGACCAGAAGAAAGCAACAAAACTCTGTGCAAGTAAAAACTCAAGTTTTTCTATCCTCAAGTCTAAACCTTAGCCAACCGTGTATCAGCTTTTTTAGGACTAGACCGTAGCTTCTAAGCTCGAGTTATCTTCTTAGTGCTCTTTCTCTCTAAGAAAGAACATAGTAATCACTGCATATCTCCAACAATGATTATCACGGGCATTTAGCCAACCAGTTTGATAGTTCGGGAGGAACTATAAAGCTCCCAAGTTCCAAATAAGAGGTTGCGTGGTGTGCCCACACTCCAAGTTCTGAGAAGTTGAGGCCTGGAAGAGGATAGGAGAACCCGTAGGAAGCAGAGCCCTGGACGAGTGAGCTGGTGGACTGGCCGACATTGGCATTTATTAGCTAGCAAAAGATCACGAGACCATCTTGTAACTGAAGCTTAGTATTTTCCAGACCTCGGTCTAAAGAGAGGATGTAGGACGTGTTGTCCGAATCTTTATAAATCCTTTGCTCTTTACTGCTTTTTACTTTTCTGCAAGGATTTTGAAACTCAACACATTCCAGTGTTGGTGTATACTCGAACTGAACCTAAAAGTCTAGCTCGCTAACAAACATCTTTTCAGAAACACAAACTGGTCAAGAACCACCAGTTTGTGAGTGCAATTATACTCTTAAAATTTCCACTATGCATCATACTTACTCTGATCTCGGGACCAATAAGTAGCATCAGAGCAGGTCGGTCTTTACAGACTAAACTACTTTCAGTCGCTAAGGACCGGATCCAATTCCTTACACTCTTTGTTTTGTCTAGTGAGTAGGTTATATATCCATGATGAATATTGCAAAGCTTCCACCCTACTCGGCGAAAAAATTCGCCATCTGGAAGAAGAGGTCCACCATCCACCTCAAAAGTATACATCCAGAGATGGTTAACGTCATCGAGCATGGACCGATAAAGATCACAAAGGTCAACACCCATATTGGAGGTGAAGTTGGCCTAGAGATGATCGAGAAGCCATGTGGAGAATAGACGCAAGATGACAAACAACATACCCAACTAGATTCAATTGCCCATGAGTTGAGTTTATCATCTCTACCCGAGGCACTTGTCGATGATGTCATGTAGTTCCACATTGCTAAAGAAGTTTGGAATTATCTTGGAATCTTGTGCCAAGAAATTGAGTAAATGAAGACAAACAAGCTTCAAATCTGCGTTGACAAATACGAATCATATCAAATGATTCCGGGAGAAAGCATCAAATTGATGAAAGCTTGGTTCAATGCTATCATGAGTGAGCTAAAATACTTGGATTGAGTCTACTCAACTGTCGATCTTAATGAAAAGGTTCTGCCCAAGATTCCCAAGGAAGACTGGTTTGTCAAGACTACCAGTTTAAAGGAGAAGGATCTATCAAAGATCTATACAAATGAGCTATTTTCTTAGCTCCAAGCCCATTAATGGGATATCCAAACGGTGAGTAAGAACGAAGACATTCATGTTTCCAGTTTAGCAAACAAGCATACTGAGGATGAGAAAAAATTCGTCCAAAGGGACATCAAGTGGAGGCGGAAGAAGCCCTTCCAAACTAACAGACTCGCAGGTATGTCAAACTTGATAAAGGAGGTACCCTCTACCTCAACCTCCTACCAAAAGGAAGAAGAGAGCTCTATGGAAGAGCTTGAAGAACAAATGAAGAAGTTGGCCAAGCTCCTGGAGAAAGCAAAGGCCAACACAAATAGTTCTCATCTAGACGACAAGAGGTTCGTTAAGAGAATGCTTTGAGTGAATCTCCCGATATCACTTAAAACTCGAGTGCCCACGAGTGGAAAAAGAGGAAAGGGAGAGACACAACAACATCTTTGAGCAAAGAGCATTTAAGGTTGTTCCCAAGGCGATGCTATCAAGAACAGAAGTACCTGACATCATCGACAACGATGATATATACTACACATCAGACGAAGAGTCGGAGGAAGAAGCGCTGCTAATATTTCTAGCAACAATCGAGGAAGGAAATGACAACATGCAAAAATTGATATGGCCTTAACCACAACTGGTGATGAGGAAACTAATTCTCTACCAGTTTCCATTCTTCCTGCATGCATATTAGAGGATTCTAAATCACAATTCTCCGATTCAGAAGATGTTTCCCTTGATCTTCTGTCTAAAGAATTTTTAAAATTTTATTAATTGAAAAAACGTCTTAGCCAATGAAAACTCCTCGCTGAAAATTCAAGTTTCAGCTATGACCTATGAGATTGAGACATCTAGGCTTACGAGTGAGGAACTGGAAAAACTCAATGATGAACTTTCCATACTTTTGAAAAATCTTGAAAATCCTAAAAAGGAATGTAACTTCTTGAAGAATAAAAATCTAGAGCAGGAACCTTGCATGTGTTCCTTCATGAAAAGCTAAAGAAAACTTGAAGAAGTGCTCTTAATTGAGGGCGACCTTAAAGATAAAGCGGTTCTTGATTTTAATGAAAATAGTTTGGGCAATTATGAATCTTCTTTAGGAACTTTCAATGACAAAAAAGAAAATAGAATTTATTATAGAAATTATCAGTGATCATTCAAGATTGAAAGGCAAGGGGATAGCTAAAAGTGTCCCAACTATTGCTGGAAAGGCTAAGTGTTGGACTACCAACAACCCCAAACTGGCTAATCAGCAAGTGATAAGTAAGTCTGTTCATCAAGAAAAACTGGTAACACAGTATGTTCCCAAACTGGCTGAGTCACAAACTGATAGGATGTCAGTTCAACCTAAGACTAGTTAAGCAGTATGTCCATACTATAAGGAAACCAATTTCATCAATCAGTTTGACCAAGAAACTAACTTCAGTTGCAAGGAAGTCAAACAACCAACCTGGTTATTCTTATAGCCAGACACCCAAATCTCATACTAGATATGAGAGTAAGAATGTACCAAGTAGGGGGAACAACTACTTGAGTCTTGAGCCAAGTAAAATTTCTTTTTTAAAGGCTAGGAAGGCTAACCATTGGGATCGTCAATCGCCTGGTTCTTTCACACATCCGAAACTAGTTTTCCGAGGTCCAATCAGGAAATCCACTTCTAAGAGGACTGCACACGCCTGCACAATTCTCAATCAAATGTTATGCATTATTAGAGAAGGAAGTTAAATGTAGCAGGAAAAAGCACTGAGAACCTACCTGTCGTGAGAGTACCTCAAGTTTGGATCCCCAAAGGGTGGATTCAACACACTAACCCTGAAGGACCCGTAGTTGATCGGGGACCTAAAGCATAAATTTATGCTTTGTAGGAATACGTACATGCAAATCAGCTTCAAAAGCAGAAGAGCTTATGGATCCTAGATAGTGGGTGCTCTGCGCACATGATTGGAGAAAGAGATCTATTGTTAGTCTCATAACGGTTAAAGGACCAATTGTCATGATTGGTGACAACTCTAAAGGAAGTGTGATAGGGAATGGATGCGTTGAACAAAATAGAATCACCATCAAGAACGTATCTCTTGTCACCAACCTGAACATAATCTCCTAAGCATTAGCCAGCTTAGTGATAATGGTTATGTTGTTTCCTTTTCCGAGTTGCAATGTCCAATCCAAGATATTGCATCACATGAAGTCAAACGTAGAGACATAAGGAAAGGAGGACCATACGTGATAGACTGGCAGAGCGGACAAACAAGATCATGCTTCATGGCAACTAGTTCCAGCAAGACAAACTGGTTGTCAACTCAGGAACGAACAATTGTTCAATAGGAAACTGGGTCTTCCCAAAATGAATCTGACCGAGCGACCACCCCTAACAAACTGGCGATGATTCTATCAACCAAGAAAATACCAGTTTATACCTGTAAAATTAATTTTTTCTTTTCCGATGATGGAATTGTTAGATAAGGAAGATTATATTTAAATCCAACCTTTAAAATTCCACTGGTCGGGCTACCATATAAAGATTTTTCAGCTGAATGCATTATACAATGGTGCCCACCAGTTTTGGAGATTGACTATGTCAACAAGGATCTCCTTCCTTGGGCCAGAGCCATATCAAAAAACATAGTACTGCAAATTAATGCACAAATCAATTCTCACTATGCGGATATTCTGAAAGGTAACTCTAGGGAGACTGACATGCTAAGAAGAGAACTCAGGCGCTG
The DNA here is from genome assembly GCA_026898455.1 of Plectranthus barbatus. Classification (NCBI taxonomy): domain Eukaryota; kingdom Viridiplantae; phylum Streptophyta; class Magnoliopsida; order Lamiales; family Lamiaceae; genus Plectranthus; species Plectranthus barbatus. Next base: position 294,952 of record JAPKLW010000388.1, on the reverse strand, counting down.
GAGAAGGTTTGACATCTGCACCAGAGAGCTGCAACAGGAGGAACATGTTATCATGGAGGCCAAACTTGGACTTAATTTCTGGAGATATCAACTTTAAGTGGAGCAAGTTTGAGCCAAATTTCAAAAAATAAAATCCTGTAGAGATGAAACTAGAAGAACTGATATGCCCCCAGCTGAATCAATTCCAAAAACTCCAGTATCCACCCCTGAGACATAGATGCTGATTCTAACACCTCCACCTCCTCCTCCACCATTTCTAGTCATCATATGCATTGAAGATGATGAAGAAGATGAAGTTTTTCCCTGATCAATAACCATGCTGAAATCAAAAGTGTGAGCAATTTTTTTGAACAAAACACTGATGTATTCCTCAATTCATCTTGCCGAAACAACGATCGCTGAAGCAAAGTGATTATGGGACTAAATGCGAAAGGAAGAAGAGAAGAAAGCAGCACAAGCTGAAACTTAAGCTCGGGCAAAAGAGGAGCTCAGAGCAACTCAAGTCCAGCACAAAGAAGAATATGATGTCACTAAGATGGAAAGTGCAAGCACATAAGATGTGAGTGGCTCTACCATACCTACCTTGGGCTCTACAATGATGGGCTCTTCTTCTCAATGCTTCCAAGAGCAGTCTTCTACCAATTCTTCTGATTTTTCTTTTGCTCAAACTTTTGTTACTAGTATGGTCAGCTGCATCAATTCTCAAATAGACGATGTCAGGCGAGAATTCAGAGACTAGCTCCTAGAAACTCGTACCACTATGGCCGAAGAGATGGATAAAACTCATGCAACGACTGCTGAAGCTAAAGCTGAAGTTCTTCAGCTCATCTAAAGTAGCTTCCTTAATTATTGTTTTCAAAGAGGGGCAAGATGAACGCAGGAAAGAAGAAGAGAGGAGACAACACAAAGAGGCCGAGAAAAGAGAAGGCAGAGAGAGCTGGATCATTTGCTAGAACTAGCTCAGAAGAAGGATGCCATGAACAAGAAGTAAAATGGTTGCTTTGTGTTCTTTATCATTTTTGGCATCAGTTTTCATCCGCACTTTTAGTTTCCTCAAACTTATGAATGAAATATTGTTAAAGTTTGACGACAAAGACTCATTATCCAAATTTTTCTCATCGCTTCATTTACTGATTTTAAATGTTTTAGTGTAATCATCTCAAAACTGACTTTACACATTCAAGTGTAATCAATTTTTTTCCCTAAATCTTAATCAGGAAATATCTCTCATGTTAAGGGGGAAGAATTTTAGAGCAGGTTGAGTAATCAAGGTGATTAGTTTTTTAGCAATAGCGTCTGATAAAATATCTTATCTAAACTCAAAACTGACCCTTTAACAGCTTAATAGAGGTTGTTTTTGACAATATCAAAAAGGGGAAAATTGTTAGGAAGTATTCCTACCCTATTAATTGTTTTGATGTGTCAAAAGAATGTGTATTATCTTAGTTCATATAAACTTGTAATGTTCTGTTAGGATATGTATTGAGTTGTAATAGAACCGATGGAGCAAATCAAGACAAATTAAGTCCCAACTCAAAACCCTAGTTTAGATCGTGTGAAGAGTAAGAAGAAACTGGACTCCAGTTTGAAACTAATAAATCAGAAAAACCGATTGAATAGGCCAGCTTGGGTCTTCTCCAGTTTACTAGCTCAGTTTCTACTCTCTCTTATAGACAAAGAGAATGAGTAAGAGGAATCATTATAGATCAGTCTTTAAGAATGGAGATTCCTTAAAGACTTAAAAAATATAAACCAATTCAGATTCCTCAGACTGGCAGAGTCATTCTAACACAAAAGCATAATGTCGACATCTTGTATTAGAAGAAGATGAAGCTGGTGCAGAACTTCATGAAAGACACTCTTCTCCCTTGAGAAAAAGAGACACATTAGATTCGGCGATGTTGAGATGTCTCTTAACAGCTACAATTTTGAAATGCTCCTACTTCGTCTATTTAGACAAATTGCTTAGAGTAAAAATATAGAAACCAGAAAAAAGCAACCAAACTGTGCGCAAGTAAAACTCAAGTATTTCTATCCTCAAGGCTCAACCTTAGCCAACCGTGTGTCATTTTTTAGCACGAGACTCATAGCTTCTAAGCTCGAGTTATCTTCTTGGTGTTTTTTCACTCTAAGAAAGAACACAACAGTCACTGCATATCTCCAACAGTGATTATCATGGGCATCTAGCTAACTAGTTCGATAGTTTGGGAGAAATTATAAATTTCCAAGTTTCAGACAGGAGCCTGCGTGGTGTGCCCACACTCCAAATTCTGAGAAGCCGAAGAAAGCAAAGGCCTAGACGAGTGAGCTAGAGGACTGGCGGACATTAGCTTCTACTAGCTAGCAACAGATCGCGAGACCATCTTGTAAATGAAGCTTAGTGAATTTCCAAACATTGGTTTAAAGAGAGGACGTAGGACATGTTGTCCAAACCTCTCTAAATCCATTGCTCTTCACTGCTTTTGTTTTTCTTCTTGGAGTTTGAAACTCAACACATTCTAGTGTTGAAGTATACTCGAACTGAACCTGAAGTCCTGTTGGGTATTTTATACAGAAAGCATTTATTACATTGTGTATACATTCGGCTTTATTTCCTATCTGTCAAACAAACTTACATTCGAGTAACAATGGTATTCTCTAATCTCACCAATAGGGACGATCATACGGCATGTTGTAGATTGCAGAAAATGGTATGATCACCTCAAGTGAGATATAAGTATAGTGATCACAATCGAGGCAGCTTTGAGGATAAGTGTGTCGGTATAGGCTGCAACATAGTCGGAAAGAAGTGATCTGTCTTGATCACTTGATATGCTGGTACGTGCGGTTTTGTTCAAATTTCTTGTTCCGCAGATTTAATTAAATTGCGTGGTGGAATTAAAATATTGGATTCAACGCGAATATCATTTTAGACCCTACGGATTTAAGGTAATCCTAATATTCATCGCATTAAATTCATAGAAGCATGCAGGGTTTTTATCGAGGGCAATTATTTTGACATCCATGAACGATCCGGGTTTTGCTTGGATTAAGAGATTTGATTCGCAACAACGAAATATCTACAATTGGTATGAGAGCCGGTTCTATTTCATAGCTCTATTGGTAAAATAATTATCGATTTATGAATGTATTGTTTTATTATACTTCTTTGGATATTATTTTGGATTTTGTTCCTTGTGGCAACTCGTTTTATTTAATCTGTGGTGGTTTATTTGTGTTTGGATTAAATTATTTTGTAAAATCACGAGAAAATCTGTGATTAGATTTTATAGGAAAATTTGTAGTAGATTAGATCTATTTGTATTTGTTCAAATAAGTAATTTGTACCGGATGAAGAACGAGAAAGAAACCGGCGCGACAGCGGCAAGCAACCGTACGCGACGTGCAGCAGCAGGGAGCAGTGCAGCGGTGGCAGTAGGATGCCGCGTGCAACGTGCGGCTTTAGGTGATGGCACGAGAGTGGCACAACCGTGCGGGCAGGTGGTCTGTTGCAGCAGATGCGCGCGCGCGAGCGCGACAAGGGGCGGTTGCAGCCGGCGGTGACTGTCGGTCGGCGGTTGCTACTGCTGCGGTGGTGGTTCGTGATTTGACGGCTGGTGCAATCTATTGTAAAACCTGAGGTTTGTAGTTCTGTTTTGGGACCAATTTTCAAATCACAAACCCTAGATCCAAAAAGATTTGATGGTTGAGAAAATCAAGGCCCTTGAAGATTTGTCCATATTTGAAAGGATTTGAAGATCTGTATTCAAATTCAAATTCAAATTCTGTAATAGATATGACTTTATTTTATTTCCTATTTTTGGGGCCACGAGGAATTTTTGTTTATCTTATTTGCCCTCGTATGATGTGTGATTTATTATTTGCGCAATAAGCATGTGTAGATAATAGGAAAGCATGTTTTACTGCTATATTATTTACAGCTTTCAACAGCATGCTTTTGTGATTAATTTCTTGTTGGGATTATATTTTGAATATTGTGACATGTTTAATTACATGCAAAAATTTGGTAAAATATAATGACATGAAATTATTTGTGCGCGTATTTAGAAACCTTTTGAGTTAAAAAAATACTAAGCTGGAATTTTTAATTAAAATCAACAGACCTCCACAAAGCGGTCCTAGGCTCTAAGTGTGTCTCTCATCTTAGTAAACGTCTACGAGTGTAGCTTGCTACTTCCCGGAGGTGCATGGGCTGCAGTTTTTATGATTTCTAGACAAACAATTTAAATCAAGTGAATAGTGGGAGGGTTTTTGCGTAAACGTCTACGAGTGTAGTGTTGTTGTGCTAGTAGCTATTATAATTATACGCAAGTGCACGTATGTCTAAACAAGTAATACAAATCTAAGTCCAGATATTGTACCCAAGGGAGTGAAAGTGAATCGTGCACATTCTATTGCTTGTAAATTAATGGTGTTTTGTGATTTCTCCAAACTAAAATAACAAGAAAGCATATAAAATGAAACCAAACAGTGCTACAACAATTAATACTATTTCTTCCCACAAAATAATCATAAACGGGTAGACTATGGTTTTAAAATCAATGATAAAATGCACTCGGGTTATTGACTTTTGTTCATCTACTCTCCTATATGCTGCATCATTGTTCAAACATCAACTCTGGTTCTTGCGACCACACTCTTTTCTGTCTAGACTATTGTCATAGTGCTAGATCTATGTTTTCTTGCTAACCTTCATATGTCTATGATAGATTTTGCCTTCAAACAAGAAATTTCAGCACAGGGGTTCTTGCAAATCTAAAAATCTATGTATATCTACACTAGAGATCAAGATTGACCACGATTCCCTCATCCTAGATCTCCTCTCGGTCTCACTAGGCGAGATCTCTACCTGCCACTGTCGTGTTTAGATAGACAAACATTCCAGAATCGAGATCAAACACCATATTTAATACTAGAACAGCTTCAACATATATTCAAGAAGAAAGACCAGTCAATAACCCGAGCTTAAAAGGTTTAGCTCATGCTTACAAAAGATAAAAAGCAAATAACATTCAAGTTCATGTTTCTGATCATCAACTACGTAGGAATATTAAATAAGTTTACAAAATAAAGATAAACTATTCAGATTTGTTGTTGCATCCACTTTGGCTCTCACGAACTCCTCGTCTCTCTGCTCTAACTTCTATGTTGATCTCCTCCTTCACACTCGTATTCTCTCGATGTTGTTGTTCTCTGTCCTGTCCCTCATTTCTGAAAATATCTCTCCTGTCTCCCTTCAGCTTCATCCAAGCCTTACACGTGGCTCCTCAATCTGCCTCCCAGTTCTAACAGTTCTCCTGGGTGACACGTGTCCTACTTTTGGGACAGGATCTGAAAAGTGCTGAGATCCTGTCTGCTGTGGTCCCGGATATTCCTCATTGGAGTTCTGGCCATGCTGCTCCTATGCTGCAACATCATATCATTCCTTCTTGCTCTTGTCATGCTCCAGCATAATGAGATCTGTGATACTATTCAAACAATTCTTTTCGCAAAAACTCATAATTAACACAATACTTCATAATATACCTAAACTTAATATACTAACCAAATAACCTATATTATACCATTTATTCTATAAAACAAGACTATTCTAAGACGTAATTAACTAAGTTCAACACAAAATAATAACTCTTTAAGAGAGTTATCATGTAGCTTGCGTAATTCTTTTCTCATAAGTATTCTAGGATTGATTTAAATTATAGATAACAATTGCTTTAAGGATCACGCGGTATGAGTCTCATACGTACGCTAAAGTGATCTCTTTTAGCTTGAGTTAAATTTGTGGTTAGTTTCTTAGAAGTATCTGAGGATATAATGCAGTTGCTGCTTCCCTGTTCTTGAGAGATGGTTTTGTTGAGTTTTGTATACAAAAAGCATTTATTACAATGAGTATACATTTAACGGTATTTCATATCTGTTAACAAACTTACACGTGAGTAACAACTGTATCCTCTTATCTCACCGATAGGGATGATCGTACTACGTATTGTAGATCGCAAAAGACAGTATGATCACTTGACCTAGTGAGATATAAATATTATCACAGTCGAGACAGCGTACGAGGATAAGTCTATCTATATAGGCTGTAGCATAGTCGGAAATAAGTAATCTGTCTTTATTACTTGATATGCTGGTACGCACGGTGGCGTATTAATTGGACTACAATAAGATGTATTCTATTATCTGACATCAGAGAATACAAGATCTCGATCTTGATTGAGTCCAAACCCTAACGAAGGTTCAGGGGTATGCACGGGTTGACTGTTGCTTTGACTTGCCATGGTGGATAGCCTGAATAACGTGCTCGTATACCCACATCTTGGGTAGCAACTGTTCGTGTAGAAAAGCCTGAGACTAGAGCTAGGTAACCATATCCGAGTAATATAATGGGGACATTCCCTGAGGAGCTCAATAACATTCATCGTGCTAAAGTCCTACAGGCTGATTTAGTTCAAGCACGAGTGATGAGGTTTGAGTGGTACTGCTCAGGAAAATAAGATTTTAATTAATTGTAGATATATAGAGCTTGTCAGAAGCTCCGATTAATTAATGAATGTCCGGTAACCTTAAATATGGGGATTCTCAAGTAAATGCAGCCCGTTCTTATAACGTGGTAATAAAGGGGTAGGTCAGTATTAATTATGTGGTAAAAAAGAATTAATATTAATTAATTAATTGTGTCCTGGGTTATGGACATGGGAATTAATTAATTCATAGACCCACTTTATTGTTTGTATTAGGTCCCAGGTCTGGCCCAATTAAATATGCTGAATGGAGCCCAGTAGCCCATTAGGGTTGAAACCCTAGGTCTATAAATAGATAGCTCTCTCTTAGAAACCCCAGTTCAGTTCAAAATTACAGAAACCCTAGGCAGAGAGAGAGGGGCGGTGCCTTCTGTGTGTTTGGGAGAGAAGAAATTCGACTCTGGCTTACACATTCACAGTCCTGTGGAATCCTCACCAGTAGCAGGATTGAACAACATTGGGATACAGATCTGAAGGCCTAATCTGGAGAACAAATTACTCTTTCTTCTCTTTTCTTTTAATTAAATCTAGAAATTAGATTTGTCTAATTTCTGTTTCCGCAGATTTAATTATATCGCGTGGTTGAATCAAGGGATTGGAATTCAAACGCAAAAGATCGGATCTGAGACTACGGAGTTAAGGTAAACTCGTGAAATCCACTGCATTTAATTCATAGGAGCATGCTAGGTTTATCGTGTATTAATTGCTCTCAACATCCATGAAACGGTCCGGTTTGTTTGGATTTGGCGATTCGGTTCGCCGGCAAATCCCTACAGGTTTGGTCTAAGTTTTACACTAATTATTAATTTCATGTGTCGAAGGATTCCTTACATGGTATGAAATTAAAGGATTAGTGCTTAAAACCCGCAGTCTTGTTGAGGGTCACATCGTAAACATCTACGAGTGTATGTTGCGATGGGAACCTTTGGGCAATTAGTTGAGAACATTTGTACTTGATTTATCAAGGGGATTTCAATGCATTTGTTTTCGAATGTTCTGCATGTTTGTTATTATTTAAATTCATTATTTGTTTTCGATATGTCGATGTCTATTGTTGATCATATTCTTTCTTTCAATCCCTTAATTGGTCCGAACTGTCCTGAGTGGAGATACCGCATCGAGTATATTCTCCTGTCTATGGAACATGTATTTGTTCTCACTATGAAGCCACTTGGTCCGCGTTACCATAGAGTTTCTAGACGTTAGATGAAAGTCTATGACAGATGGGTGGCATCTGAAGATTTTACTTACAAGTTGATCTCGGATTACTTTTCTAGAGAATTGAAGCTCAAGTACATGGGTTATTGTATCTCAGTTGAGATCTGGAAAGACTTGGTGGCTACGCATGGTGAAGTGGAATGGACTATCAGCTATGATCTCGTGAAAGATCTTGTTTGCAAAAGAATGGTTGATGGTAGTTCATTGACATTACATGTGACGATGATGGGTAACACCATGAATTGGTTCACATGTAGAGGTGGATGTATCAGGGATCGGGCCAAGATCGATATAATCCTGAAATCATTATTGTTTTCATTATATACTTTACGAAGGATGTAGCTAAGAGAAACGAGTATACTTTTGATGAGTTGCTTACTAATCTCTTAGCTGAACAATCTTTCATACCTTCATGTGATTCTGAGTTATCAGATATTGTACCCAGTTTGAACACATTGAAAAATGCAGTCAATGACGGGTACAGAAATCTGATTGATCGAAGAAGACATAAAAAGATGTCTGAGGAGATGAAGAGGGTAGGTGTCACTTCAAGCAAGAACGCTTGTGGAAGTAAAGGACAAGGTACGTTATTTGCATTTGTAACAGTAACATATTTAGCATCTGTTTCTACTCATTCGTGGGTAGTGGATACTGGAGCTACTGATCATGTTTGTTACACTTTGCAGAGGTTCACACCGAGGAAGGTGCTGAAGAATGACGAGGTTACCATCTCAATCGGGAATGTAGCGTGAGTGAGTGCAGTAGCCATTGGAGATTTCACCTTGTACTTTGATGATTCTAGTTTGACTTTGAGAGATGTTTTAAATGTGCCGAATTTTTAGTGGAACCTTATTTGAGTTTCCAAGCTTTTTATTGACGGGTATTCTGTTTGGTGTTTCTATCATTGGTAATAACATTGTTATCTTTCGTGGTAAAATGAATAACTCTCTCTATGTCTATAATTGTCATCATAAGTCTTCCGCAAATGTTGCATGTAATTCATCTGATATTGATAATCCTAGAAAAAGAAAGTGTACTTCTTCTGATGAGGATCTTACATATCTCTGACACTTAAGACTAGGTAACATCAACTTGAAGCGTATTCAGCGACTTGCAGATGACGGTACATTGAACTTAGTTTGGCCTGTACCTTATCAAGTCTGCGAATCCTGCATCGAGGGAAAGATATATTCTAGGTCTTTTAAGGTTAGTATATCTCGAGCAGAGGATGTGTTGGATTTAATACATTCTTACGTATGTGAGCCCATGTCCACACAGGCTCGTGGATGGTATGAGTACTTCGTCACTTTCATTGACGACTACTCGAGATATTAATACATTTACCTTCTTAGCTACAAGTCTGAATGCTTTGAGAAATTCAAAGAGTTCAAGGCTGAGGTGGAAAAGAAGGTGGGGAAAACTATCAAGTCATTGCGATCTGACCACGGTGGCGAATACCTCAGGAACGAGTTCCTGCAATATTTGTCAGATCATGGGATTACATTCTAGTGGACTGCACCGGGTACTCCCCAACAAAATGGTGTAGCTGAAAGAAGAAATAAAACTATTTTGGAAATGGTGAGATCAATGATGAGTTATGCAAGCTTACCCATTTTGTTTTGGGGATACGCATTGGAAACAATAGCTTACACCTTAAACCTGGTGTCTTCTAAATTGGTTCCTAAGACACCCTGTAAACTCTTCCTTGGACGCAAACCCAGTTTGAACAAGTTTAGAGTATGGGGTTGTCCAGCACATGTGGTGACCAAATTAATGTTGTTAATTTATAGGATATCCTAGGCAAACAAAAGGTGGTTACTTTTACTGTCCTAAGAGTCAGAGAATCGTTGTTAGCACCAATGCTAGATTCTTGGAGGACGAGTATGTGAGAAACCACAAGACGAGAAGTGATATGGTAATTCAAGAATTAAAGATAAAAATGCAATTCTAAGGGAAGGGGAACGTGCGAATGTGGGTGCACCTGTGAGAGGTACGGCACCACCGGCACGCTCTTCAGTGCAAGGTAAAAAACCATAAGTTACTGCACCAACTGTTGACATGGCACCGATGCCTCGTGGCAGTGGAAGAGTTATTTTCCAACCGAAAAGGTACATGTTCGTGGGTGAGTCATCGGACTTGGACCTAGAAGAAGGATATGAATACTCTAACCCACTAACCTACGAAGAGGCAGTGAATGACAAGGATGTTGAAAAACGGCGCATCGCCATGAATTCTGAGATAGAATCCATAACTTCTATGGATGTATACCAGAAAGATGAGTGGTCTGGTGGCTTTATGGCCATAAGGTACAAGTGGCTATACAAGAGGAAGAAGGAAGCAGATACAAAAATTAGGGCTTTCAAAGCTAGGCTAGTGGCAAAGGGTTATTTGTCAGAAAGAGGGCATAGACTATGATGAAATCTTTTCACTGGAAGCCATGCTCAAATCCATCTGGATACTTCTTGCCATAGCAGCGCATATGGACCTCGAGATTTGGCAGATGGATGTCAAAGCTGCTTTTCTAAATAGTTACCTTGAAGAAGGTAGGGACATCTATATGCAACAACCCGAGGATTGCATGCGCAAAGGCGAAGAGCATCTTATCAGGAAGCTCAAGAAGTCCTTGTATGGACTTAAGCAAGCTTCTAGGTCGTGGAACTTATGTTTCACCGAATGTGATTAAATCTTATGGATTTTCACAGTTATAGAACGAAAGTTGTGTATACCGACATTGTGTCAAAGAGAGCATGGTTTTCCTTGCACTATATGTGGATGACATACTCCTATTTGGAAACAACGAGGGAGTGATTTCGGATATTAAGAGTTGGTTATCCAAACAGATTCAATGAAGGATTTGGGAGAATCTAGGTACAACTTTGGGATTAAAGTCTTATGGGATCATAAGAAAAGGATGATAAGATTATCCAAGGCAACCTGTGTGGACACTATGATAGCCCGGTTCAGCATGCAACTCACCAAGAAAGGCTTACTACCTTTTAGATTTGGTGTACATCTTTCTAAAGGACAGTGTCCTAAGACACAAAAGGAGAAAGATGAGATGAGCCTTGTACCATACGCATCTGCGGTGGGTAGCCTCATGTATGCTATGTTGTGTACCAGACCAGATATCTATTATGACGTTGGCATGGTAGCAAGATATCAGTCAAACCTGGGACAGGCACAGTGGATTGTGGTAAAACACATCCTCAAGTGCTTGAAGAGAACTAGAAATTACTATCTAGCTTATCAGAGTAAGGATTTGTGCCCTGTGGGTTACACATATTCAGATTTCCTAGGGGACCAGGATGAGAAGAAATCGGTCTAAGTTTATGTGTTTACCTTGGGAGGTGGAGTTGTATCTTGGAGGAGCGGAAAACAGAAATGCATTGCTGACTCCACCATGGAGGCAGAATATGTCGCTACCTCTGAATCTTCGAAAGAAGGGGTATGGCTCCAGAATTATCTTTTAGAGTTGGATGTGATTCCGAGTATGCCTAAGAGTATCACAATTCATTTTGATAATGTTGGTGTAGTGGCAAACTCAAAAGAACCACATCATATGAGAGATCGCATAGAGGGGTGATGTGCAGATAAGAAGATTGACACTAGAGACAACCTAGCTGATCCATTCTTAAAGTGCTGACCACAGAAGGCTTACAAAAGACATATTCGTAGGCTAGGTCAGAGGTGGATGCCTACCACTAACAATGGCTGATGTAATAGCTAGGCTAGATAGACACATTGTATACTCTGGATGTAAGTTGTAATGCTTTGAGTATAAGTGGGAGATTGTTGGGTTTTGTATACAGAAAGCATTTATTACAGTGTATATACATTCAGCTATATTTCCCATCTGTTAATCAAACTTACATGCGAGTAACAATGGTTTCCTCTTATCTCACCGATAGGGACGATCATATGGTGTGTTGTAGATCACCGAAGACAGTATGATCACCTGACCTAGTGAGATATAAATATAGTGATCACAGCTGAGACAGATTTGAGGATAAGTCTGCCGGTATAGGCTGCAGCATAGTCGAAAAGAAGTGATCTGTCTTGATCACTTGATATGCTGGTACGTTCGGTTGCTTATTAATTGGACCACAGTGAGATGTATTCTTCTATCTGACATAAGAGAATACAAGATCTTGTTTCTTGATTGTGTCCAAACCCTAACGAAGGTACAGGGGTATGCACGGGTTGACTGTTGCTTTAACTTGCCATGGTGGAGAGCCTGAGTAACATGCTCTTATACCCACATCTTGGGTGAGACTGGAGTTAGGTTACCATATCCGAGTAATAGGATGGGGACATTCCCTGAGGAGATCAATAATGTTCATCGTGCTAAAGTCCCACAGGCTAATTAATTTCAAGCACGAGTGATAAGGTTTGAGTGGTACTGCTCAAGAAAATAAGAAATTAGTAAATTGAGGGAAGCTTGTCAAAAGCTCCTATTAATTAATGAATGTCCAATAACCTCAAATATGAGGATTCTCAAGTATATGCTGCCCGTTCTCAAAACGTGATAATAAATGGGTAGGTCAGTATTAATTCTGTGGTGAAAAAGAATTATATTAATTAATTAATTATGTCCTGGTTTATGGACATGGGAATTAATTAATCAATTCATAGGCCCACTTTATTATTTGTTTTATCTCCCAGGACTGGCCCAAATAATATGCTAAAAAGAAGCCCAGTAGCCCATTAGGGTTTCAACCCTAGATCTATTAATAGATGTCATTCTCTCTCAAATCTTATCAGTTGAAAAACATAGAAACCCTATGAGAGAGAGTAGAGTGGGCGGCGCCAATTTGTAGAGGGAGGAGAAGGATTTCGATTATGTCCTACACAATCACAGTCATGTGGAATCCTCAATAGTAGCAGGATTGAAGAGCATCGGGATACAGATTTGAAGATCTAATCTAGAGAATAACCTTTCTTCTCTTTCTGATTTATATTTTTGATTGAATCTTGAAATTAGGGTTTTGTTCTAATTTCTTGTTCTGCAGATTTAATTAAATCGCCTGGTGGAATCAAAAGATTATATTCAACGCGAAGATCATTTCAGACCCTACGGATCTAAGGTAATCCTAATATACATCGCATTAATGCCACAGGAGCATGCTAGGTTTTTTATCGAGGGAAATTATTTTGACATCCATGAATGATCCGGATATCGCTTGGATTAAGCGATTCAATTTGCGATAACGAAATCCCTACAAGTCCAACTTGCTGGCAAACTATTTTTCAAAATACAAACTGGTAAAGAACCACCAGTTTGTGAGTGCGAGTTTACTTTTACAATTTCTAATGTGCATCATACTTACTCTGATCTCGGGACCTACACGTGCTAAAGGTGCACGAAAGTCTCGAGTAAAGATAACTTGGAAAGCTATTGAGAGCTCTGAGAGAGAGAAAGAGTAAATATGTAAGGTAGATTTTTTGTTAAGACAGGTAACCTTGCTCTTCATCTTTGTATGGGTATATATAGACTTTATTTGAATTCTAGATGTTTAAAAATGATTGTTACAACCCATAGTTTTGCACGTGGACCTTTATGTATGGAGATGTACACTCCTACAACTCATGTCTTGAATCAGTCATTTGAAAAGACAATTGATTCAATTGGGAAGGTCAACTATCTAGCATGGTTCTAAATCTCTTATTGCACTCACTTGTCAGTTTCTCCTAAACTATAAACTGATGCTCATCTCAATTGACTGTAAGTTGGTTCACTTCTCTCATAACTACGAGCTGGGGTAACTAGTTAAGGATATTCTCAATCTTGTTTAGATGTTTCTGCAAGTCTTCAGTTGTTGGATGTGCACAAATGAGCTATTACAACTCACAAAATCTATACAATGTCATATGATAAGTTATAAGTTATTATACAAGAGACTAGCTAACTATATGATTTTTAACATATCATAAAAAATTAAGCAAAATTCCTATCATAAAATTATAATTAAATAGTCAAAATTTATAAAAATGAAAATTGGAAAAGAAATATTATCAAAAGAGTGGATCAATTAACGTAGTTTGGAGAAATAAAAGAGACCAAACTAAGAAGAGAGAGTCAATTGTTTTTCATATTTTCTATGAAATGGGAGCAATGTTGTGATTGTTTAAATATATTATTTTTAAATGCTTTTTTATAAATATGTTAGATTAATAAAAATTGGGTCATATAATCAGTACAGTAGAAGTAATTTCTTAGAAAAATAGAGTATTATTCATCTACGAAATAGAAAATGGTTTAATTATCGATTCAACACTTGAAAGATGAATTCTTAGTTTAAATTGGATTGAAAATTTTATAATTTTTCAAGTTCTGAATTAAAAATTGTAAGATCATTTAGGTCATGAATTTAAAATTCATTTTTCGGAAATTAAACTGATACTTAAACTATAATTAAGGTCCTTAATTGACAATACTACAATAATAAAAGAGCACTTAAACCAAAAAACAAAAAACAAAACTTGATCAACTTTAATATTTATTCTAAGATTTTTATTTAAGGTTGGTTAATATTTATGTTTAATGTTTCTATATTTTCTAAAAGAACTTCAAACTTATAGCTTCTTAGTCACAAATAAAATATTTCAACCCCGAGCATAAGAAATTCTTATATAATTATCAGAAATAGTTTGTACAGTATTTGTTAGGAATATTGTTAGAAATATTATAACCCCTTGATCTCCAATCTAGTTTCTAGCAACTTAGAAACATGTCAAATTGTAAAAGTCCTGTATAGGATACTCTTATTCGAGTTGTAATAGAACTAGAAGAAAGGATCGAAGTTTGCTTAAGGAATCAGCAAAGCTCAAGGAGAATGTTTGAAAACTCAAGCATACAAAAAGAAATTGTTGAATGAGTCAGCAAGGATGAAGACTGCTAAAGAAGCTTGGAAAGGCTAGCAAATATAAGAAGATTGCTTGAAACACTTAAGGGAATGTTGAAGGAGTGAAGCAAACTGGTTGCTGAATCTCAGTAGGATTACTGAGATATCAGCAAATGACCAACTTCCAGCAAACGCATAACAACAATCAACATTCAATAAGGAGTCGTGAAACAGAAGGATCCAAAATCACATGGATACCCGAAGAATCAAAAGGAAGGATAATCAACAAACAAAAGGAAGGTTTCTAGATTAAAACTCAAAGATCCGTTCTGACAAAGACGGCTAAAATAAAGAGAACGCCAATCATAGACGAAGGAGATCTGAGGAGTCTCTGCACTTCACAGAAAAAAAAAAAGAACGGTGATTGGCGAGCAGACATCCAGTGTCTAACGGACAAGATTCAAATGGACGTTTGAATCTTTGCCTATAAATAAATGATTTTGCGAAGAGTTAAAATGTTCTATAGTTCCGGAGTTCCACAAAATTTGATAATTCAAATATGCATAAGCTCACACAAGATATCATATGTCAAATTTATATCCGAGCATTCTTTTGATCGAGGCTTTGAATAAACTTTCGAATTCAGAGCTCGAGACCTTTGAAGTTCCCTTTTAAGGTTATCTTTGGGATTATTTCTTTCCTAGAAAGAATCTAGCAGTCACTTTGTTCTACAAGAGGGATTATCATGGGCTATTGCTGCAAAAAGAAAAGGTTCTGGGAAGAACTATAAAACTCCCAAATTTGACATCCGAGGAGAACGTAGGTTTGTCCTCATTCTAAGGAGTGTCAAGGTTAAGATTGAAGACCGAGGTGCTTGAAGGTGTGCGGTGACCAGACGAAGGAGCTGCTCAACGCTAGAGATCAAGCCTGAGCTTGTAATCAATCATAGTGAATTTTCAGTCAAGAGGACTGAAGAGTGGATGTAGAGCAGTTATTCAAACCACAATAAATCCGGTGTTCATTTACTGCTTTTACTTCGTTACTTATTGCTTATTTTGAAACTCAACACATCAAGTGTTGTAGTATAACTTAAAATAAATGTAACAAATATTCGAGCTTAAACACATTTTATAAACACTTGTTGAGTCGTAACCTCAGGAAGAAAAGTGCAAGACATTATTAATATTCAGCTGCAACTATAAACACTCTGATCGGGGGATCAGGAAGTGGTATCAGAGCGGTTGGTCTTTACAGACTAGCTGCTTCTGAGTCGCTTAGGACCAGATCCATTTTCCTTGCATATTTCTTGTGTTTTTGTGTTAAGCTCTGGTTAAACACAATGGCGAACAACGCAAAATTGGGAAAGTTCTCTCCAGTAACCTACAATACCTGGAAAAAAAAGGTCGCTGATCACCTTGAATAATATTCATCCAAAGATGGGACAAGTGATCGAACAAGGACCTATCAAAATTCGAAAGCTGAACTCTCGACTCAGCGACAACGTACAATGAACATAAGAGATGGTTGATAAGCCATATGAGGAGTGGACTCCAGAAGATCGGGTTCGTGCTCAGCTAGATTTCGTGGCTATGGATTTAATATTAAACTCCCTATCCGAACCTCTGATCACTGAAGCCCTGGATTACAAGAATGCCAAAGAAATGTGGGAATTTTTTGGCACCTTGAGTCAAGAGATGGCTCAAATGAAGAAGAACAAGCTGCAACAGTGCGTGGACAAATATGAGTCATTACAAATGCGTCCAGGAGAAACAATCAAAGAAATGGAAGTTAGATTTAACTCAATTATAGCAGAGTTGAAAGAGTTGAGAAGAACATACGAACTTCCTGACATGAACTCAAAAATACTGTCAAATATGCCAAAAGATGATTGGTTTGTCAAAGTGACGAGCCTTAAGGAGAAAGATCTATTAAGCATGAGCACAATAGATGTATTCGCCCTGCTTTAGGCACATGAATGGGAAATCATGCAGATCAACAAGAATGAAGTTGTGCGAGCTGCAATATCTATTGAAGATCATCCTAAGGATGCATCATATTTTGTGAAGAGAGACGCATAGAAGTGGAAAACCAAGAAGTCATTCCACTCAGAACGTCCAGCTCAATCCAGCCCAGCAAAGGAGATCACATCAACAAGTGGATCTCAACCTAAAAAAATGGAATGTTCCGTTAGCGAGCTGGAAGAGCAGATGAAAAGACTACAGAAACTACTGCTAAAGGCTAAAGGGGAAAAGGAGGAACCACAACAAAGTCAACCAGCAGACAATCGGATAACCAAGAAGACATCAAGAACGTGTTATTAATGAAACTCCCCCGACCATCTAAAGTTCGAGTTCCCTCGAATAGATCAGACAAAAGGGAGTGGTTGAGAAAGCTCTTTGAGAAACGCGTGTCAAAGGCCGTTGCCAAAGCTCTGCTAACCACAACAGAGATACCAGACATCCCAGATCACGATGATGAAAGCTATTCCTCAGAAGATGAAAAGGATGTTCTCATGGTATTTATGGCGAACATCAATGAAGATGTTGACGTTGATGAAGAGCTAGTAGCAGAATCAGCCCTAGCTGCCACGAGAAATCAGGTAACAAATTATGCTACGTCTGCTGCTTCTACTTCAGGAAATTTGCATGATACTGCTGAGTCGTGTTTTTTTGTCTCAGGAGATGTAACGGTAGAACTTCTCTTAAAAGAATTTTCAAAGTCTCATGCATTAAAAGATGTTTTAGTAAGAGAAAATTCCTCGCTGAAATCTCAGCTTTCCACTTTGACCAGTGAGATTGAAGAATCTAGGTCAGCAGATGAGGAACTCATAAAACTCAAAGTTAAATTCTCTTCA
This sequence comes from Plectranthus barbatus, assembly GCA_026898455.1. NCBI lineage: Eukaryota > Viridiplantae > Streptophyta > Magnoliopsida > Lamiales > Lamiaceae > Plectranthus > Plectranthus barbatus. The sequence continues at coordinate 277,514 of JAPKLW010000388.1, read as the reverse complement.
CTAAGTGAAAATTATAATAGTTTAAACAGGAGAATGAAATTTTGAAGAGCAAAAACTTTATGCAAAAACTTTGTCAATGCAGATTTTCAAAAACCACAAGAGACTTAGATGAGATTTAGTGTTCAAAGGAGCACAAATGATTTTGCTGGAATTGGTTTTGGAAAAGGTGAATCCAGCAATGCTGAATCCCATATTTCAAAGAAAAAAATCTTTTTCCCAGCAACTGGGAAGGTTCAGCAGACTGCTAGGAAAGATAAAAGGGAAAATATTAGATCAACAACAGTTGCTCAACAAGAATGCTGGCAAGCTAAAAATTCCCTATTAACCAATCAGCAGAGACTAAAAGGAGTATCTGCTGAGAGGAAGTCAACAAAGTCAACTTATGTAACCCAGCAGACTGTTCCATTTGCTAGGAAGGTTCATACACAACCTACTAAGGCTAAGCAATCTGCTAAGATTGTAAGGAAGCCAGCATACACTCCAAGTAGGAGGAACACCTACATGAGGCCAGAGTCTAAACTAATTCATTTTCAAATGACTATGAAGGATCAACACACCACTACACATTTCCATGTTGATTCAATACAATACTCCAATAGGAACGGAAAGGTAGTATAACGTGATGACAAAAAAACTGTCAAGATCACGAAAGTCTGGATTCCTAAGGGACTAATCCATAGAACTTATCCTGTAGAACCTAAAATTAATTTCTTTATTTTGCAGGAACAGGGTCCAGCGAGAAGAACCTCGAAGAAACTGAAAGAATGGATCCAAGACAGTGGATTCTTAGGTCACATGACAGGAGACAAAGACATTTTTCACAGATCTTCATAAAATAAGAGGACCTTCTGTTTCCTTCTGTGACAACTCAAAGGCTAGAGTAATCGGAAGAGGGTACATCGAGCAAAATGGAATGCACATCATCAAAGTGGCCCTTGTCAACAGTCTCAAGCACAATCTACTGAGCATCAGTCAGCTAAGTGAAAATCGGTACATAATTTCTTTTATTGATACAGGATGTGAGATCGCTGAAAAGACCACTAGAGAAATAAAGCTTAGAGGAATCAGAAAAGAAAGACTTTATGTTGTAGATTGGGAAAGTGGTCAGCAAGCTTCATGCTTCATCGCATTCAACAAGGAAGAGACCAACTGGCTATGGCATAAAAGGCTAATGCATTTGAACTTCAAAACTATTAATTATAGAGTTAGAAATAAAATTGTCACAGGATTGCCTAAGGAGACCTTCAAGAAGGAAGGAGTATGCAGAGCTTGTCGACAGGGAAAACAAGCCAAGGCGTCCTTCAAATCTAATCCATAAAAGGCCACATCAAACAAAATCCTTGAGCTGTTGCACCTGGACTTATTCGGCCCTGTGACTCTACCCACTGTAGGTAACAAAAATTATACTCTGGTTGTTATTGATGATTATTCCAAGTACACGTGGGTGTGACTGCTCAAGAGCAAGGATGAAGTAAAGATAATCCTACCAGAGCTGATACTACAAGTAAAAAACAACAAGGAGGTCACAGTGAAAATGATAAGATTAGACAGTGGTACAAAATTTTGTAACGGTTCTCTAATGGACTTCTGCGCCAACGCTTGGATAGGATACGAAAGGTCCACTATGAGAACGCCTCAGCAAAATGGCTTAATTGAACGAAGGAACAAAACTCTAAAGGAGGTTGTGCGAATGATGATTGCGGATACAAATCTAGGTCAGAGATATTGGGGAGAAGCCGTAATGAGTGCTTGCTATATGCAGAATTGAAGTGGCTTGAATCTTAGATTCAACAAGACTCCCTATAAAATCTATCATGGTCGTGAGTCAACCTTAGCTCATCTTTGTGCTTTCGATTCACCATGTTATATCCATAACAATGGGAAGTCAAAGTTTAGTAATTTCTCTCCCAAAGCTGATGAAGGGGTGTTCATAGGATATGGGTATCATTCTCACAAGGGTTATAGAGTACTTAATAAGACCACCAAACTTGTGGAAATAACATGCAATGTTATTATTTATTAAGCTACTTTAGTGCGCAGGACTATGAAAGATCTATGAGATGTGATTTATGAAACTAATGATGTCTATGGACAATCGTGCTCGAATAATTCCAAAGCTGAACCGATTGTTCCGACTAGGTTTATGAGTGAATATACATCTACGCTGGAGACCTTGGCTGGTCAGCAAATAGCCGAGAGGGCTAGTGATGCAACTGGTAATACTGAGGCCTCACTAAATCCTCTCAAGGAGATCACAAGTCAAGGGGGAACTCAAGAAGGAGAAATCACTCTGCAAATGAAGATATTGCTAAGAACCCCCAGTATAACGAGAGGACTGCTGAAGACAGATCTGCTGAAAATGATCAAGAGCGGACTACTGATGGAAAACGTATCATCACTCAAGAAAGTACAAATCTAGCAGACAGACCATCAGCAAACAACCATCCAGCAGAGTGCAACCCAGGAAGCCAAATCGGAGCATCCAGCAGTCAAACAATTCCAGTTACTGAGCTGCAAAGATCGAAGTGGTTGCTGAGAGATCATCCATCAGAAGAGATATTAGGAGATCTTGCTAATCCAATGCTAGCCTACTGCATATCTCAGGAAGAGCTAACCAAAGTTGTTGATGCACTTAAATCTGCTGATTGGATCAATGCGATGCAGGATGAATTGTCAGAATTCACAATGAATCATGTGTGGGATCTCGTGGATTGACCAACAGATCAATCGGTGAAACGCACTTAATGGGTATTCATGAACAAGTGTGATGACAACGGACATGTCGTACACAACAATGCAAGGCTTGTAGCTAAAGGATACGTGCATTGTGAAGAAATCAATTTCGACGAAACATTTGCTCCAGTAGCTCGACTGGAAGCAATTAGGTTATTCCTTGCATATGCTGTTCACCATGGTTTTACTGTGTTTCAGATGGACGTCAAAAGTGCGTTCTTAATTGGTGAATTAAAGGAGGAAGTCTACGTGGAGCAACCTCCTGACTTTGAATGACGCAACAAGGTGTCAGGTTAAGGAAAGCTCTGTATGGACTGAAGCAAGACCCGAGAGCTTGGTACGAGACACTGTCACAATCTCTACTGAAGAATGGATTCAGGAAGGGGACGATCGACCGGACACTCTTCTTGATCAAGGATGTTGAAGACATGTTGCTCATCCAAATATACGTGGATGATATTATCTTTGGCTCTAAGAATCTAACCCTATGTGAAAAATTTGCTCAGCTTATGTAGACCAATTTTCAGATGAACTTGATGGGAAAGATGTCATACTTCTTAGGCCTACAAGTTCAGCAATCTAGCGATGGGATTTTCATTCATCAGAAGAAATATACAAAGGATCTCATCAGCAAATATTGCTTAGAAAAGACAAAGACTCTGCGGATACCCATGAGCACAGCATGTCAAATCTCAATGGATGAAGAAGGAAAATTCGTGGACCCAACAGCATATAGAGGTATTATTGGGTCATAATTATATCTAACGACCAATAGGCCAGATATTTTGTATGTTGTAGGCGTATGTGCTAGATATGAAGCAAATTCGAAGAAATCGCACATGGAGTACGCTCGAAGAATTGCCAAATATCTGAAAGGGACATAGTCATTAGGAATTTTGTATCCCAGAACAGACGACCTTACACTCGTTGGATATTCAGACTCCAACTTTGGAGGATGCTGAATTGATCGGAGGAGTACTAGTGGGACTTATCAATTCCTCGAACACAAGTTGATCAGCTGGTTCAGCAAAAAACAACACTCTGTAGCAACATTCACAACTGAAGCTAAATACATGGCTGCTGCGAGCTGCTGTACAGAGGTGTTGTGGATCAAGCAACAACTTCAAGAGTATGAAGTCAGCACTGGATGCATCCCGACCTACTGCAACAACAACAATGAGATGTGCATCATGAAGAATCCAGTACATCATTCAAGGACGAAGCACATTGATATCAGACATCATTTCATCCAGATCACATGGAAAAAAAAGATATTTTAGTGGATTACATTCAGACAGAAGACCAGCTAGCAGACATATTAACCAAACCTTTAGCAGAAAGCAGATTCAAAGAGCTTTGCCTTAAGCTCGGATTATTGGGTTAGATGAGGTTGTGGAATAATGAGTCCCAGCTCTCATTCTGTTCTTGGATTTCTCGGATTTCTGGAGATGATGCAAATTGGAGTGTGTCCAAGCTCACACTCTCCAGCCAGATGCTGAGAAAATTTATAGTCGAATTGCTGAGTCCAAGCTCTCAACAAATTCGACATCAGATGCTGAAATCTCACATTCAGCAAAAATCTTAGTGATTGTTGAGTCCCAGCTCTCAGCAAATGGACAAGACCGCTGGATCAACATTAGAAAGATATTCAGCGACGAAAAATTAAAGCATAATTTTCTTAACCAAGGAAATAGTTTTAACCACATTAAATGTGAGAATTAATGTTGGGACGGTCAACATTCGTTATCATTTCTGAAGATTTTGTTCAAGGCTCGAGATGATTTGGATTCGGATATGGTATCACGAAAGGCCACATGGAAAGTTCTTCCAAAACCGTCGGCCCCAGGGCAGGCAATTTGATTGATCGAACAAATCTTCACGACGGGTTTGTCTATTTAAATGGAGGTCTTTAGTTTAGGGAAGCATAATCAAATTGGAAGTCTCCAAATTGAGAGGAAGAGTCGTAATCTTCATAGAAATCATCTTTAAGAAGATTCTCTCAATTCTCGGTTCACCTCTCATAATGGGTTTTATGATATTAGAACCGAATGGAGATAGGAGATCCATTTTGTCAGGCCATAACAGCTTTATCATTGGAGATATATAAGCTTATCAGGTGGGTCTGAGGATTCCTTTGGGTAAGGATTCCCAGACAACTTCTTCCTCACCTCTTCTTCTAGGGTTTCAAAAGTCGGAAAATGGAGATGAAGAAGAGATGGAGGAAAGGCTTACGGATGGAGTAGATGCAACTCATATGCATCTACTTGGCATCCAGAGCTTAAGAAGCACCCATCTAGACGTGCGAGCATGCAGGTGGTGCAAATGTTACACATCCTACATAAAGTAGGGACATTTGTATGGCACCTGGGGTGATGGATGACTGTGGACAAGAGCACCAGTCTGAGCAGATGGTGAGATCTGCTAGACTCGGACTTCGTGACCAACTATATGCTAGATGTCCGCAGTGAGCAAAAAGGTTGTTGTCGAAGAGATATCTACATAGCTCGAGGAGCTAGAAGATGAAGTTACAAGAGACATCTCACAACCTAAAAGACGTTGTTGCGCATGTGGGGAGACGTACAATAACGAGCTCGGTAGGAGACCAAGAAGAAGGAGCTGATCTAGCAAATACGTTATTTAGAACAGTTTAAAGATGAATTGATCATCGTAACTTGTAGTTTATTACTTTTTGAAGTGTGACTCTTGTAAATCAATGATATCAATAAATCAATATGCTCGATTTGATGACAATACTCTGTTGTCTCAAAATAATAACTGCTTAAACAAAATGCTAGATCATTACACTCCTTGTGTAAATAGCTTCCTATCTAAAACCCTGTTGTTTTTTCTTTGGTTAAAATCAAGGATAAAGGGAAGATCAACAAATAGGAATGTCAAGAAAAAGTCTCCCCCGACGCCCAAGAAGGAACAGAGTGCTTGATGGTTGTTGTGTTAGATTTTTATCAAGCAAAGTCTCTTCTGACTACTGAGTCCAAGCTCTCAGTAGAATTCCAATGAATACTGAGTCCAAGCTCTCAGTAAAGACTCTTTGAACTGTAAAGATTAAAGAATTATAAGAGAGTCTAAACAGTCTACTAAGTCCAAGCTCTTAGTAGAACCCCGATGGCTGCTGAGCCCAAGCTCTCAGCAGATTCTAGGAGATGGCTAAGTTCAAAATCTTAGCAAACTCAAGATTAGCTACTGAGTCCAAGCTCTCAGCAGATATTTATTGATTGCTGTGACCAAGCTCTCAGCGGATATCTGTTGATTGCTGAGTCCAAGCTCTCAGTAGATATCTATTGATCGTTGTGACCAAGCTCTCATCGGATATCTGTTGATTGTTGAGTCCAAGCTCTCAGATCAAAAAGGAGATCCAACCGTCCATCATATCGTATAAAGGAAGTTGGTTTGGGATTTTTAAACCCTATTATTCCTTCTATTTTTGCTTTCAAATTTTTTATCGACTCTCTATCTTTTCTGTGTTCAGGAAAAACATCAAATGGCAGAATCATCCAACCATTCAAATCGCCCTGCCGAATCATCCGAAAGGCCAAGCATTCCCGGTGAACCAGAACAATTTCAGCCTATGTTCACAAGCATGTTCAAGAAAGAGTAGATTGATGAATCAATCCCCCATGGGCGCTTGGTGTCCATTTGTCACAGTAAAGCGCCTGGCGAACTCACCATTGAACAACGAAGGGCAAATCAAGTGCGCAAGGACAAGATACTCTACGAGCCTCTATTCAGAAAACACTTCGACACCTAGCTTATTGAGCGACTCAATCATGAGGACTTCTGAAGTACTTATTTGCAGAGCCTATCAAGTTCCGGCCTCACTTGGTTGTAGAGTTCTTTTCCAGAGACGTGATTGATAAAAGCAAGAAGTTCTTCACAACAAGCGTATTAGGCACCAAGATAGTGGTAAGCCCAGAGGTTTTTGCAGAAAGGTATGGCTTGAGATTGGAAGGAGAGGATGTTGCCACATATTAGGTGACTAATGAGGAGCCTAGCACAAATAGTCATAAGGATGCTAGTGGGAGAAGTTGGCTCACTTTCATAACTGAGTGCCAAGAAGTTTGCAGTAATGATGGCGATTGCAGACCCAATTCGTGGGAATTGGGCAAAGCTCGTCTACTCCAAGTGGCTGGCGGATGTGTAAAAAACAAGAACATCAAGATGGAGTATACGTTCACTCAGGACGTAGGCTTTGGAATCAAGATAAATCATTTTCTTGAAGGGATCATACCCAATGAGAAGCGTTGTCGTGGAGAGGATTTGATACCCACTTACTACATACCGTCGACCAGGTAGCAACAACCTGCAAAGGATTTGAGGAGGCCCATAATTCCTAGAAGGAAAAGCAATGTAGATCCCAATGAGGCAGTCTCTGATGAAGAAGAACCCTATCAAGGATACGCGGTTCTACAGACATCAATTCCATTGAATGCTGAGGAAATCAAAGCATAGAGGAAGCAAGATGAACAGGATGCTCTGTTCAAGGGGAATGAAAGCTTGCAAGAAATGACACAGCTGGAACCCCCCATGCAGCTTGTTGTGAAGAAGAAGCTAATGCTGAAGAGACCCCAACAAATGAAAAGGAAGTCGGCAGATGCTGAGGGACAAGGACAAAAAAAGGGAAGGACTGATCGGTTCCAGTGATCAACGATTCAAGTTATAGTCCCGATAGTTGAGCAAGCCTCCAAGGACATAAAGAGAAAGCTTGAGTTCACTGCAAAGGAGCAGGATGCATGGAAGAAGAGGCGACAGGAGAATGCATTGAAGAAGGCAAGAGAACAGAAGGAGTTTGATAAAGTGATGTTGAAGATGACCCTCGAGCAAAGGGATGCTAAATATGAGCAGGTCAGAGATGCTTATGAGGAGTGTAATGCCAAGATGCAATCCGCTGACCAACCTGAACGAATTACTCGAAAAGATGTAGAAAAGGCAAAGATTGCCAAAGGCAAGAAAAAGGTAAGTGATGCAGTGGAAGTTTCTGAAAATCCAAATGCCTTGTCTAATACTGATTTTGACAAGATGTATAAGGAAAGCACTTTCGATGGCCTTCAAGATGTGCCAACAAGAGGTTCAGGTGGTCCGATGATCAAGCAAACTTTAACGCAAGAAGACAAAAATTTTGCTATTCAGAGAGAAAAGCCCATCATTGTGCAAGGGGGAAGTGATGGTGCTGGTGTTAATGTTGAAAGTATTGTTGGACAGACTTTTGTGCTAGGGGCTAGCAGTGTTGTTAAATGAAGTGTGGAACAAACTGCTGCGCAAGGTGGAAGCAGTTCTGTAGTTGAAAATGTGATAGTGGATGAACAACTGGTTGCGCAGAGGAAATCAAGTTGTTACTATTTTAGCTGAAGAAGATTTAGTGCAGAAGGAAAACCAAATCATTGCTTAGAAAGATTGAGACAAGGTAGCAGCGCAGGGATTGTTGACCTTGAGAACAGAATCAATGAGGTGGTAGCAAATGCTGAGGTAGCCACTCAGACGGCTGTGCAGCAATCTGAACCAATAGCTGAGAAGGAAGTTGCTGAAATGAAAGTTGCTGAGAAGGAAACCATGGAGAAAAAAGTTGTTACCTCGATCGATGTTGAAACAAGAGGAAGATCACAAGTCAACGTCACTGCGAGCGTGAGAGCAACTAATGAGCAGTATCTTCGTGCCTTAGGAGTAGATCCATCTACAGTCCCAGAATGGAATTCGGGCACAGATACTACCTTCGTGCTCAAAAAGACCATTGAATCACTGTGGCATAGACATATTCCGATTTCTGCCTCTCTCGAAGTCTAAGGTATTTCATTTAGTGATATTCAAAGTGATGAGGATGTGGAGATGGCTGGGAGTGCAGAAGCTGCCGAAGGGGTCTTGATGCTCGCTGGAGGCGAATATGTTTTCTGACCGAAGACATTGACAGTACCAATTGAAGGACAACTGGATAGGAGGTTTAAGACAAAGCAAATTGCAAAATGGTGCCCTCCCATCACTATGAAGGATGAAAATAACGAAGACCTCATTTCGTGGGCTAAGGAAATATGTGTTTTCATTGAAGCCCAAGTTACTGAAGAACTTGAGACCACCTATGCCGCTGAATTTTCAGGAAGGTCTTCTTATCTCGATTGGTTAAGGATAGAGTTCCAAAGGTGGAGATTCTATGACTATGCCACCCATGAACTACATTATGAAGACCACGCAATCATGCTGGCTAGAATGGGCCTAAGTTATTCGAGAAGTGAGGAGGAGTGGGAAAATGATTGGATGGATCAGACATCCAAACGGTAGTACACTGAGAAGCAAGTAGTTGTCCGGCTTCAAAAGATAAAGGCACATTGAAAAATCACTGGAGATCACTTGGTGCCTGCATCTGAGTATGCCATTGCTGATTCATCCCCATTCACACAGATGTTCAAATCCCCCACAACAAGAAGGCAGATGACCGCAGCTGCTGAGTTGCACGCAAAATTGGCTGAATAAAAAGCTGCAAGGAAGAGGGCAGAGGATCATAGGAGGATGATGAAGTATAGGGAGAGGATACTAATCATGTTGGCCAATATCCCATCTCAGGTAGATAGCTTTAGGCGTCCCTCTCCAGTCGCTGTTGTAGAATAACACGTTCAAGACAATGAACCCACTGCAGTAGAGGATGTTGATCCAACTGCAAATCCATCTCAGGCGATGATAACTACTGCTGACATCCCTACCACCTCTAATCAAATGGTGATATCTATGGAGCCCCCAGCTATGACAGTCGAGCCTCTGAGCTCTAGTACTTTTAATACGGACCTTGAGATGTTCATTCATGTTGTGGTAGAGAAGAGAATTGAAGAGCAGGTTGTGCCTATTGTGAGAACTAAAGTGCGAACCCAAGTGGGCGAGGCAAAGGCAGAAATTCGCCAGACTCTGCAGGACGACTTTGAAACCTTCTCCACCGACCTTTTGGTTGCGATCAAAGAGGGGTAAGAGAATAGATTGGAAGAAGAAACAGAGCGGTAGAAGGAAGAAGAAGAAAGAATAAGGCGCCTCAAAGCACGCAGAAAGCTGGAGGAAGACTTAAGAAGACAACAGGAAGAAGAAGAGAAGGAAGAAAGAGGAAAGGGAGAGGATCAGAAGGGAAGAGCGAGAAGCCCTAGTGGAAAACTTCATGAAGGTAACAACTAAGACTCTAAGGAAACTAAAGAAACCCACCGGCTCCTCAAGTTCTAAAGATGTTGATTCAAACTCCTTGACAACCAAGAAGTAATCCTTCTATCTCTTACAGTCTTCTGGTAAAACATATTGACTGTTAACTTGAGTGTTTCTTTCCTGTACTCTATCGCTAAAATTATAATGGAAACTAACTCAGGTTGATGACAACACCTCATTGTCCAACTCTGAATTTGCTTGCTTTAGCTAAATTACACATTCAGTGTAATCAGCAAATTGCTTGGATTGTTTAAGTGTGTGTGATATGTTCATGTGTGTTGCTCTATATTGTGCGTGAATGTGCTTTATGCTTATTTGATTGCTGAATTGAAAGCCATTTACCTAAACAAAATTTTCTTAATCGAGCAATACCCTTTATTGTTTGAGGGGGAATGAATCTGAATGATATTGAGTCTAAGGGAGTTGATATGCTGAGAATAGAATTGCTATGAATATTTTGTAATCTCAGAAATCAGCTTTCCCGTGATCAGTAAGTTAGAATTGGGGCTTTGATCACACCAAAAAGGGGGAAATTGTCAGGAATATTGTTAGAAATATTATAGACCCTTGATCTTAATTGTATGTATTTTAGTTTTGGTGAAACAAAGCTTAGTCAATCTAGTTTCTAGCAACTTAGAATCGTCTCAAATTGTAAAATTCCTGTATAGGATACTCTTATTCGAGTTGTAATAGAACTAGAAGAAAGGATCGAAGTTTTCTGAAGGAATCAGCAAAGGTCAAGGAGAATGCTAGAAGACTCAAGCATACAAAAAGAAATTGTTGAAGGAGTGAGCAAGGATGAACACTGCTAAAGAAGATAGCAAACATTGGAAAGGCTAGCAAATATAAGAAGATAGCTGGAAACACTTAACGGAATGTTGAAGGAGTGAAGCAAACTGGTTGCTGAATCTCAACAGGATCGTTGAGATATCAGCAGACGACCAACTACCAGCAAACGCATGACAGCAATCAACATTCAATATGGACTCATGAAACAGAAGGATCCAAAATTACATGGAAACCCGACGAATCAAAAGGAAGGATAATCAACAGACAAAAAGAAGGTTTCCAGATTTAAACTCAAAGATCCGTTCTGACAAAGATGTCTAAAATAAGGAGAACGCCAATTAGGGACGATGGAGATCTGAAGAGTCTCAGAACTTCGTAGAAAAAGAAGAACGGAGATTGGCGAGCAGACATCCAGTGCCTAACGAATAAGATTCAAACGAACGTTTGAATCTTCGCCTATAAATAGATGATTTCGCAAAGAGTTAAGAAGTTCTACAGTTCCGGAGTTCCACAAAATTTGACAATTCAAATATTCATAAGCTCACGCAAGATATCATCTGTTGAATTTATATCCGAGCATTCTTTTGGTCGAGGCTTTGTATAAGCTTTCGAATTCAAAGCTCGAGACCTTTGAAGTTCTCTTCTAAGGTTACCTTTGGGATTCTTTCTATCCTAGAAAGAATCTAGCAGTCACCTTGTTCTACAAGAGTGATTATCACGGGCTATTGCCGCAAAAAGAAAAGGTTCTGGGAAGAACTATAAAACTCCTAAGTTCGATGTCCGAGGAGAAGGGAGGTTTTTCCTCACTCTAAGGATTGTTAAGGTGAAGATTGAAGACTGAGGTGCTTGAAGGTGCGCGGTGACCAGACGGAGGAGCTGCTCAACGCAAGAGATCAAACTTGAGCTTGTAATTAATCATAGTGAATTTTCAATCAAGAGGACTGAAGAGTGGACGTAGAACAGCTGTTCGAACCACTATAAATCCAGTGTTCATTTTCTACTTTTACTTCGTTACTTATTGCTTATTTTGAAATTCAACACATCAAGTGTTGTAGTATAACTCGAAATAAATCTAATGAATATTCGAGCTCAAACACCTTTTATATACACTTGCTGAGTCGTGACCTCAACAAGATAAGTGTAAGACTTTAACACCCTGATCGGGGACCAAAATTATTGAATAAGGGGTTTGAGTTAAGGATATTGTTATTTGTTAATGTTATAGTTGGAACATAATGTTTTAGATTCAATTATGATAAGCAAATTGTTGCCTTAAATTTATAATATCTTGAATGATCATACTTAATCGTATCTTCATTGATTTGAAGTTTTGTTGGTTCTGAAATCAAAGTGAGAATAATTAGCCACGAAAATTTATTTTCAGATCAAACTTGCATTCACAAACTGGAGATTCTGGACCAATTTGTGTTCTAAAAACAGCTTGTCAGCATGTAGGAATTTAATTATTCAGTTCGAATACACTATAATACTAGAATATGTTAAGTTTTAAAAACCCTTGCAGAAAAGTAAATAACAATAAATAGCAAGGATGTATAGAGGTTTGGACAACACGTCCTACATCCTCTTTTAAATCATGGTCTAGAAATTCACTAAACCTCCGTTACAGACTGGTCTCACGATCTATTGCTAGCTTGTAGTTGCCAATGTCTACCAGTCCACTAGCTCACTTGTCCAGGCCTTTGATTCCTTTAGCTTTGATATGGAGTGTGGGCACACCACACCTCCTCCTGATGTTGAGAGCTTTATAGTTCCTCCTGAACTGTTGAACTGGTCGGCTAGACGCAGTGACTGTTGTGTTCTTTATTGGAGAGAAAGAACACTAAAGAGATAACTCGATCTTAGAAGCTACGAGTCTCGTGTTCAAGAGATGACACGTGGAAGGCTGAGAGTTAGCCTTGATGATAGAAACACTTCGAGTTCTCAATTGCACAGAATGTGGTCGCTTTTTCAGGTTTATATTTGTTATCACTCTGAGCACTTTGTCTATTTATAGACAAAGTAGAAGCATTTCAAATTTGAAGTCGTTTAGAGATATTTGAGCATCGTCCAATCTTATGCGTCTCTTTTCTAACGGGAGCAGGGCATTTTTCCCGAAGACCTGCACCTATTACGTCCTTTTACTGACACAAGATGTTGAAATTTTGCTTTTGTGTCAAAATGACTCTGCCAGTCCTAGGAATCTAAACTGGTTCATGCTTCATCAGTCTTTAAGGAATCTCCAATCTTAAAGACTTATCTTTATGATTTCTCTGATTTGTTCACTTTGTCTCTTCGTGTGATTAGAAACTGAACTTGTAAACTTTAGATGATCCATGCTGGTGTCTTCGATCAATTTCTCTTAGCCATCAGCTTCAAACTTGAAGCTGGTCTCTTCTTCTTCACACGATTCAAACTGAGGTTATGGATTTCCACCTTATTTTTCTTGATCACCTTTGTTAGTTCTATTAAAATTCGATATATATCCTAATAGGACTTTACAAGTAGAGGTAGCCAAATGGAACCTGAACTGCCCGAACCGGCCCGCCGGTTCATGGTTCCAAACCGGAACCTTATTTTGACGGGCTGGTTTAGGTTCCACCCCCTAACCAGAACCAGAAATGGCGGTTTGGAACTGCTGGAAAAAAAATTTGAAATAAAAAAAATTGAAATCAACCAATGACAACGTGCCACGTCACCTCGAACCGCCGGTTCCGAACTGGAAATGACGGTTCAAAAATGAGAAAACAAATTCTATATATATGTATATATATATATATATATATATATATATATATATATATAAACCGTCGGTTCAACCAGGAACCGTGTTCAACCAAACCACAAAAAGAAGGGCAGTTCATGTTCCACATTTCTGGAACTGCCGAACCGGTGGTTCTGAACTGGAACCAGCCTGAACCAGCCCATGGCCACCTTTATTTACAAGTTTATGTGAACTAACTTGGTGGTTTCTATATATTCTTTTGACATATCAAAACAACAACTGGATAGGAATACTTCCTAACAATTTCACCCATTTTGATGTTGTCAAAAACCACCGCTATTAAACTAGTAAAGGGTCAATTTTTAGTTTACGTGATATATTCTATCAGATTCTAATACTCAAAACTGAACACCTTGATTTACACGGCCTAACCTAAAAATTTTCCTCTTTAATTGGAAATATATTTCTTGATTAAACTCAAGGGCAAAAATTAATTACCCTTGACAATGTAAGGGAACCAACAGAGAATCAATGAGGAGAGTTAAAATAGAAAATCTTTGTCACCAGACTTTATCAGTTTATCATTCACATGATTCAAGAAATAGGAAGTAGATGAACACTAATAACATCAAAAGCATGTTAAAGAACATGACACATTTATTTTACTTTTTGGTTATGGCATCCATCTTCTGAGCCAACTCAAGTAAGTGGTTTGGCTCTTTTTCCCTTCTTCTTTTCTCAGCCTCTTCTCTTTGTTTTATTTTTTCTTCCTCTTTCTTGCATTCCTCTTGCTCTTATTTGAGAATAGTAATCATAGACGTTACAGTAGATGAAAGATGACAGACTTTGGCTTTGGTGTCAACAGTCGTTGCATGAGTCTTATTTAAATCCATGGCCACAATGTTATGAGCTTCCTGAAGATGATCTCTGAAATCTTGTCTGTCACCGTCTATCTGAGAGTTGATGTAGCTGAGCATACCAGCGGCAAATGTCTAAGCAAAGGAGAAGTCGGAAGAACTGGTAGAAGACTGTTCTTGAAAGAATTGAAAGGATGAACCCATCATTATAGATCCCAAGGTAGCTATGGTAGAGCCACCCACACCCGATGTCCCAGAATCTTCTATTTCAACATCAATAATTTCTTCTTCTTGCTGGATTTGGGTTACTTCATTCTCTTCTTCTGTCTGATTCTGAGTTTCTCTTTGTTCTTCTTCTACCAAAATTTGACCTCGGCCTGCTCTTTGTTTGTCCATTTTTTGCATTTGTTCCCATTGATGTTTTCCCTCAGCAATTGTCTGTTGGCCAAGATGTAATGAGGAATACATTAATTTGTATGAACTAGGTTTGCGTCATTCATCAGTTCATTCAAAGTTTCATTAGGCATGATGTATGGAACTCCAGTTGGCTCTTTTGAAGGAATTCCTTCATCAACCCTTTGCTTTCTTTTAGCAACAAACTTAGCGAGTATTTCAGCCATCTGCATCTCTTTTGTAGTCTTTTCTCTGGCTTCCGCCTTAGCTTTTATTCTGGAAAAGTTTTCATCCCTAGCCTGCAGCTCACAAGACAGTGCTTCATCTTTAGCCTTTTTCTCCTCTCGGGCCCTAGCGATTGCAGCATCCATCTTGGCTTTCTTCCGAGCTTTTGTTTCACCCAAAGTAAACAATCTCTTCTTCTTAGAAGATCGTTTCCCAGAAGGAAGTTCCATGTGGCTACTGGTGCAAAGGACTTGCACCTGAATCGCATAACCTGGAAAGGCATCTCCTCTCCCTCTGTTTGTTCCACTTGATGACTAATCTTCAACAACAATAGACTGAATCTTCTGCTTCTTCTATGGTGGCGGCTGTTTTTGAGAAAAGAGGTGAGAACGCTTACCCCTTCTCTGCTTCTTAGGAGTTTGTGGATTCACTATCTCCTTAAGCTTGGTAATTGGAATCAGATCCATCAGTTTGAAATAGCTTCATTTTCGTCCTTCCTCTTTGTCTCCTCCAGTTATGCTCTCTTTTATTCAATCAGAGGAAGAGCTATTTGAGGAATCGGCTCACCAAGAAGGCTCGGAGGAATTTTATCCTCACTGACTTGCTCTTCAGGGTTCACATTTTCCCTACCAGTGACATAAATTAGGTCATTTATCCTCCCCTTGTTTTGCGCCGAATGATTTGCAGGAATGTAATCGTTGCTGAACAGTTCCTCTCCTCGGACAAGCTAGTCAGCCAGTTTCTCTATGATATGACTGACTTTCAGTCCAAAACACACCACAGAGGAGAACATGTGCGTCTCCTTCATTGACACATTCTTCCACACGTTCTCCACCCATCTCCCATTGACAATTCAGCCCAATTTCCTCTAATTCCATCATTGATGGCCATCATTATTGAGTACCTCTTTACAATTAATTCTGATAATAATCCTGCTTCGCATTGCAGCATCGAAACAACTGTATCACACAGTATCTTATATGACTCATTCAATTTAGAATTTTTGGTGGATGATTTTCACGAAGTCTTGAAACTTTCCTTCTTCTACCTTTGCCAGTGCGCTTGCGTGGCTTCCTTCATTTTCTCCTTGTCTTCAGACAGATATGATGCAATATTTGGCCCATGGTTCTGCAGACCATACATCTCGGCTAGCAATTTCGGATTTATGGTGATCCTCTTTCCAAACAAAAAGTAATGAAGTATATTCCATCCTTGGCCAAAACTACCTTGGCATAGAATTCAGCCACCATGTGAGGTGTGAACCTTTTTGGGTGAGTAGTAAGGTATTTGACCAATCCTTCCCTAACTAGCATATCAAGGAGTTATTTGTCATAGTGCTTCTTGGCGAGTTTCCAGTAAAGGATCTTCTTGTTCTGAACATGCGCTGCTCTTATTAGCGCATTAGTGAGTTGACTTTTATCTCTCTTAATGATGGTCACCAACCTTGAGTGGGGGTTGGTTTCATCGAAGTCTTCTAGCTTGATGATACCAGTGTAGGAGACTTCATGCTCCAAATGATAAACCATTTCAGCGATGTGTGACAATGTTCTGGCATTTTATGTCAAATGATTGAGTAGAGAAACACAAAGTTTAGATCAGAGTCTTTATTAACTAGAGCATTAATTACATGATCTCATATGTACAAAAGTAAATAAACAAAAAATTGGGGTGGAAATATCTGTGAATTGAATCCCTATCGTCTTAATTCTTTAATGATTCAATTTATTAAACTCTAATCTGTATTTGATTTATTAAAGCTTAATCCGAATCTGAATCAAATATGTTAAGCTCAAATGTGAACAAGTATGATAATGATACTGTTGGTCGCACATCGCAGTACGTAATAAGCAGCGAAAGATTTAATAAACTTGCACACTCCAAATTGGTTGTTTTATCATCAGCTTAGGTTATAAAAATAGGTTAGTTAGCAAGAAATGTTACTTATTCATTTTCAGTGAATATACTCTTAACATTTGAGGTGTTATATTTTAAATCCAAAGCAATAAAAAAGCAATACAATACACAAAGAATTTATAGTGGTTCGGACTAAACCGCCCTACATCCTCTTTGCAGACTTACAATCTGGAAATTACTAAGTTTAAGATTACAAAGATGTCGAACAATCTGTTGCTTGCGGGTAGATGTGGCGTCTTCCAGTCCACAAGCTCACTGAAAGAGTCCTTTGTTCTCTTTCACTTCTTCAGATCTGGAGTGTGGGCACACCACTACCATCGGACAAGTGGCAACTCCAAGATGTTTTCTTACTTAGCTGATAGCTTTTTCTAGATGAACAAAGTCTCATGTCCAAAGATGACACACAGAGATAAGCTGGTAGACACCTTGAAAGCTTAGAATGCTTAAGTACAAAATTTTGGTAGCTTTCGTGAATCATGTAGTCAGTTCTAGGATTAGTAAAAGGCAACATTATCCAGTTGACTTGCAGCCTCTATTTATAGACGAATTCAGAGAGGTTTGAATCTAGAGCTGTTGTGAGACAAAAGGAACCCGTCCAAGTGGAAGTCTCACTTTCCCTCAATTGATGCGTCCTTTTCTGTTAGAGCAGGTGGACTTTACAGGCTTTAGTCATAATGGTTCCGACCCAGTTCGAGGAATGTTTGTTGGTAGATTCCTACAACGAACAAGTTTTAGGAATCGCAGACTTTAAGATATTCTTTGTTAAATTTGGACTTGGAAAGTGTACGCTTGTCTAGGCTTGCTTGTCTCTAATAGCTGGTTTGGGAATTGTCCTTGTTGGTGACACTTTGCTGGTAAGCTCCTTGCTGGTGAACACGAGCTGGGGATGATGTGTTGGCCAGCTACGTTCAACGGTAAAGGCCCTTTGTTGGTGAAGGCATTTCAGCCAGCAACCTCCAAACAAGCTCAAGAACAGCTCTTTACAACTCGATAATTCCTAACACAAGACATTACAAGTTTGAACTAATATAAGCTAGAGACACACTAGTTGGTCATTTATTTGACACATCAAAACATACAATTAGGACGGAATATTAATCCTAACAGATACGAATCTTATAAGGATCAATCAGTACGATATCAATTTGTTAAAAATTCGAGAAAAAAAAAACTCAAAATAAAGAAAAATAATAAAAACTTAACAATAAGTTGATGACTAACATGATAAAAATAATTATATGATAACAATAAATAAAATGACATTAACATAAATGACAAAATGCAAGTTTAATGAAAATTAAATAATTTGTAGAATAATAAATAAAATAATTTTCACTAATTTGTAATGGATATCCGTATGGATCTGGCTAACGGATTATCTGACCTGTTGCATTCGATTCGAATCTGACACGAAATTTTCGTGTACTTATTTTGTTGATTGGTAAGAACTCGAATTATTAACCCTCAATCCACACTTATTAACATCACATAAATCCGTAGAACATTATTGTGTCGTGTTGAAAATTATGAAACTATAAATCAAGAAGCACCGAACAACATAAATATGTGGAGGTATTTTGTTGTTGATTGTTATCTAACTCGAAATCTTAATAGAACTAATTGAAGTAAAGCCAAATGAAAATGCTAATTTTTCTGCACATGTATAAGTTAGGTGTATTTTGTTGGGCATGTCGATCACCATATTTATCTCATTCAATGATATGCGCAATGTGTGTGGATGTGCAATGTGCACTAGACTCCACCACATGATGTTTCCACACGTTATTTCATTTTCTAAATAATCACATCATCTTCAATCATAATTATTAATTCGCCACACCTAAAACTAGGAACCATGCACGTGATCATAACATATATTTCTTTCTATTTCTACCACACTCACTGTATCTAAGTCCACATAATTTAAATGTATTGTGATGCAACAGTACCCTTTATCTTTAAATATTAAAATATCGAAAGATTTTTACATTTTTCCCAACCAAAATTTAACTATTTTACTTTAATTTTTAAGAAAATCAAATTGTGAAAGATATTTAAATTTAAAAGCATAATTGATGATGAATCTAGAAAGAAAAACACTTAATTATGTTCCAAACAAAGCTCAATTAGGGTTTAGAATTTTATGTTGTATAGAAATATATTGCAAAGTTCTGTTCCATTTAAGTAAAAACATTCTCTTTAAATAATGGTATTGATTTCGTGCTTGGTAAGTCGTTAAATACCACCTATCAATGACATGGCTTTTTTTATATTTACAAATTTAGGCAACATATAAAATGGTGTCTTTTTGTGTAAATAACTTTTGAAAAAAAATAAGTTTGAGGGGAAAGTAATTTATCTTTTCTTCATGAACATTTTAAATGAAACAACTTCTAAAAGAAAAAGCATTTAAACAAAATAATGTCATTTTGCAAAATTGTAAATTAAAAAAATATTATTGACGCGTAACGGTGACACATCACAAATTAATACTATTATTAGATGATATTTTATATCTAACAAAACAAGATATCTGAGATGCAGTTAATAATGTTTTCTCAATCTCGCTTTTATGATTTCTGAATCTAATAAGAATTAATATTTTGACTAAAAAAAAACCATCCTAAAATATTAAACTGAAATGTCATATGGGCTTTTATCAATTGAATTTGGGAAGTACGTCTTTCGAATTGAAAGTAATTTCTTTTACAGGAGCCCACACACAAAATCACGATGCAATTTAAGCGTTTTAAATATATTCAATAAGTTATAAATTTAAATTAATATATTTTATTTTTTAAAAAAAAAGACATGGCCATTATATGTTTTATATTTTTTCGATTCGTGTCTTCTAAAAAAGATGAATATGATTAATTTATATATATATATATATATATATGCTTTTTATACATAATTTTAAATAGCCCCAGTTATCAAAAAATTTTAAATAACAACTATTATAAACTCATTCAAGAAATAGTTATTTGGCTAAATTACTCTCATTTTTCAATTTTTCACTTCACTAAACAAAATAAAATAATAAACGTATAACAAAATAATTTAATTTTTTATTTCACTAATTAAGATTTAGTAGTAAATTATTGATTGAAAATTACAAATATATTATAAATCATTTTACTAATTTTTTTTATTTTTTAATTTGAGTTACGAATGAAAATAAAAAAACAAAACAAAACACAAAGTGCGCAAATCTAAATTGCAAACATTTTGCATAAATTTTTTTCATTATTTTGTTTTTTTATTTCATTAATATGTTTGTTTAAATAAATTAATTAATCTATATATATATTAAAACAATACCGTATCATATATATGGAAACATAGAGTTAGCATTAAATGATCATTTAATTATCTATCATTAATGATGTATTGAAAATTTCCATATATAATAATCTATTTGAAATTTGGTTGTATTTTCTCCTAAAAAGATTTGATTGTAGTTTTAGTACATGAAAATGATAATAATAATAAGAGTTGGTCTCCTGAGAGACGGTCTTACTATTTTTTTATTGTGAGACAGACCTTAATACATCATTTCAATAAGTTAAAAACATTATTTCATTTTTAAGAATTACATTATTTGCAACAAAGAAATACATCATTTGCAATAAAGAAATACATCATTTTATTAAACTCATATCACAATAAAAATGGTGAAACATCATTTGTAATAAAGAAATACATCATTTCATTAAATTCGTCTCACAATAAAAATGATGAGACCGTCTCATCTGAGACTCTGCTTAATAATAATAAGTTGTAGATTTAATTTTGAAATTCTTCGATAGAGTACTTATTTATAAAAATAAATTATGACAATTAATTTTATATTTCTTTCGTATATTTATGGGTTAAAAAATTAATTCTTCAATATCAAATCACGTAAAACCACGTAATATATTTAATAATTTTTAGAACTTCAAATTAAATATATTTTATTTGATAAACTTTTTAAAATATATAAATCTTATATTTATTTTTTATTTCTTGCATATAAGTATATGATAAATGATTAAATTGGATATGTCATGAAAGTTAAATTAATAGAAATCCGGTCTCATGTAAAATTTAAATAATGTAAAGTTCTCATAAATATTTTAAATCAAATATTAAGAATGTACTAAAAAAATATAAAATTTATTATTTTAAGGTAACTACATATTGTAAAATAGTTATTGATGTTGACAGTCAATAAATAAAATGAGAAATAGTATACTTATAGAATTTTACGCTATAAATATAAAATATATATAATAAAGAAAATATATTAAGTATCAAATAATGTTAAAAATGAATAAAGTGATAAAAAATATTAAAATGTCGAACTTATGTAAAGAAATTGAAATGCGTAGTAGTTAAGAATATAACAAATTATATGCAATACAATTTGATTAAGTATTGTAAAATTCTCTAAAAATGTTAGAATTTTTCATTATAAAGTACAATGAGATCAAATGAGAAATAGCGCTATAATGTTGTACTATAGTGTATGGTGAAATAAAAAAAAATAGTATTAGGACATCAATGAAAAAGAAATTGAAGAGAATAACAAAATGAATGAAGTCGAATGTACAATAATTGAAACTTAACATTGAAGTTATAATAGTCAAAGAAGATTCGTACTGATGAATACAAATGATGAAGTTATTTTGACTTAGAAATTTGAACTCATTAAGACAAAAACAGTATGGTGATAGAACGAATTAGTATGAAGTATGTAGGCATGAGCAAGAAAAAAAAAATCGAACCAAACCAAAAAAACGAGATTTTTTGGTTCGCTTATTTCGGTTTTGGGTTCGATTTTTTTTTCAAACCGAAATAATCAGATTTATATATATATATATATATATATAATATCTATTATTAATATATATATATATATATATATATATATAGAGAGAGAGAGAGGTTAGATCATATGAGAATAGATGTTAATGTAAGAAATGAGAATAAATCTCAGCCTTTGATTTCATAATATCTGCGGTCATCCTTTAATAATTTACGTCTTCATTTTATCCTCCGCGAACTTCATTATTACATATTTAAGGGTATCATTGTCATTTAGCTTGATGGTATCTCCCTCAAATAATTTCCATTTTCATTTTATCATCCGCGAACTTCATTATTACATATTTGGATCTGTAATTCCTTTTCTTTTCGATTCTTAATAAGATTTTGATTGCCTTGTTGAGTCATCCAATACTCTAAAATTAAATTAAAATTTATTATTATTTAATTGAATTTTCTAATTTAATAAAATTTTAAATAGATAAAATGAACTTAACATATTCTTCTGAAAATTGATTTTATTTTTATTTAATTTAATTTTTCCCATTTAATGAAGTATAGAGGAGATAAAATGAAGAGAATTGTTTCTAAAAATTTGATTTTTTTTCTTTTAATGATATATATAGGAGATCAAATGAAAAGAACTGAAATAATTTTTCCAAAAAATTGATTTTATTTTTATATAATTTAATCTTTTTCATTTAATGAAGTATAGAGGAGATAAAATGAAGAGAACTGTTTCTAAAAATTTATTTTTTTCATTTAATGATGTATATAGGAGAATTGAAATCATTTTTTTTCAAAAAATTGATTTTATTTTTATTTAATTTATTTTATAATGAACAACAATTGAGATAAAATGAAGAATAACTAAGACATAATGAAGAACTGCTAAGATAAAATGCATATCACGTGTAACATCAAAATTCACATCAAATTTATTTTATAATGAATCACAATTGAGATAAAATGAAGAATAACTAAGATATAATGAAGAACTGCTAAGATAAAATGCATGTCACGTGTAACATCAAAATTCGAATCGAAATTATTTTATAATGATTCACAATTGAGATAAAATGAAGCATAACTAAGATAAAATGAAGTATATAATACATAAAATGAACAAAACACAACTTTTGCGCCCTGTACGTTCGTAATGACTATGTTGCCCTTTAATGAAGTAAAAGGAGGATAAAATGCTGCATTTTTTGTTAAAGCTCTTATGTAATCTGGATCGTTGATGTTGTCAAATCTATGGACGAGATTTATTCTCATTTCTCATGATAAGGGCTATTCTCACCAGATCAGCCCCCTATATATATATATATATATATATATATATATATATATATATATA
>JAPKLW010000388.1:232986-254427 GCA_026898455.1 Plectranthus barbatus | reverse complement strand
ATATAGTACACAATACATATAATTTTTTTAAATTTTAATTTTATTAAATTTATATTAAAATACAATTATAACCGAAAACTAAATAAGAACTTTCATTCAGTTATTTTAGTAATTCAGCTCGATTCAGTTACCTCCAATGTAAATTTGGTTATTTCGGTTAGGTTATTTTGCAGGTCGAAATCGAACCAAATAACTGAATACTCACCACTAGAGATATGTACTATTGATGACCAAACAATATTGTATGAAGGCCAACATCGCTGAGGGTATTGTGCG
This sequence comes from Plectranthus barbatus, assembly GCA_026898455.1. Taxonomy (NCBI): domain Eukaryota; kingdom Viridiplantae; phylum Streptophyta; class Magnoliopsida; order Lamiales; family Lamiaceae; genus Plectranthus; species Plectranthus barbatus. Next base: position 254,151 of record JAPKLW010000388.1, on the reverse strand, counting down.
AACATTATAATTGCTATTAATGGAGTACAAGAGTCATCACCATTGTGTGATATCCTCATCTAATTGAAGACATTAAAGAGCTGACGAATTAATTGAGTGCATACATTTTAAACACATGTAAGAGTAACAAATCGAATTTCAAGCAAATTGAAATCCAAGTTTAATATGCATAAACATGCAACAATACATATAGTTAAATATATTCTAACAATGTATCAAATAATCTTTATGATATACTCCCTCTGTCCCTCTAGAATTGTCCCCAATGGATTGAGCACAATAATAAATGTGAGTAGAGATAGAAGAAATTAGTATTTTATTAGTGAATGTGTATTAACTTTCCATTTTAGATAAGATGACAATTAAATGGGACGGACGAAAAAGAAAAGAAGGACAATTGAAGTGGGACGGAAGGAGTATCAGTTATCAAAGTTAATTTTGAAAAGAAGGAGATTAGAAAGAGAAGCATAAAGTTTGGAATTTAAATTCTTCAATAATTTAAGTTTGTCATACAATCAAAAGTAATGAAAATCGTTTAGCACTAAATATTATAAATTATATAGTCAAACTAATCCATATCAAAAAAATAAAATACAAATCTCGATTTAAAAGTTCAAGTGGTAGTATTTTGTATATAATCAATTAGTCATATGTTTGAGTTGCGTCAACATACTCCCTCCCTATTTAAATAGTGTTGTACTCCAATTAAAAAACAAAATAAAATAATATTTGAATATTTTTCAAATTAAATTCTAATAATTATGCTTATAAAATAAAATAAAAAATTAATCAAAGTAAATATATGTCAATATAATATGACATATATACTATATAAAAAAAATTCAATATACTATTATAATCCCTCTGTCCCACTTGAATTGTCACACTTACCAAATTGGGCGTCTCAATCAAATCGTCACATTTCCAAAAATAATATTTTTTTCACACTCAATAATAAAATATTAATCTCACTAACTTATTCTACACTCAGAACTCTTAATTTCCGTGCCGAAAAGAAATGTGACAATTGTAATGGGACGGAGGGAATATAATTTTATGATTTTGACATTTTAAATATCCGGATTGTTTGTCTATAAATAAAACATCAAACTTAACATTATAATGTAAATATTTAAATTCACACGCATCGCGGGGTACAATACTAGTTTTCTTTAAATGAAGTCCTAAAATCACTCTAATAATTGTTATAAAAAATGTATTCAGTTTCTCCTTTCAAATTGCAAACACCGTTCTTTTTATTTTTAATATAATAGTTAGAAATATATAATTAAAATTGGAATGAACATCAAAATCAAATTAGATAAATATATTTTTAAGTATTAATTTGAGTAATAACAATTAAATAATTGTCAAATTAAAAAACCTGCAAAAAATAATGGGAACAATCGTGAAAGTTTACATAAATTTGGATATTCCTTGTTAATGTATATAAAAATGGCTATTTAAGGTTTTTTATAAGAAAGTGACTATTTTCATATATTTGATTGAGAAGGTACAATAAATTAATCTTTATAAATCATGTGTTAATGTAAGGATCATATTCAAGTTGATTTAGGATAATTCTAAACAAAGTCTTATTTTTTCTAACATAACCATTATTATAAAATTAATAAAATATTATTTAATGTTACTGTTTTATCCTCAGTCTCCAATCTAAAACCCTAAGTAACTATAAAAAACAAGTTTTTTAAAAATATTCCTAATTTTCTTAGGAATCTCAACTTCTCCACGATTTAATTAAAGTATTTTTAAATATTCGTGTACATTATTCTTTCACTTCTATTGCCATTAAATCTTATCTTGCAGAGTTCATATCACATTTTTCTATGTTTTTTTCTATTGGTGTGCTTCATATATATATAGATTGGATTTGGTAATAAAAATCCCCCATAATAAATGATAAAGCCGCTTGATTACGTTTACAATGTTGTTTGATTATGTTTTAGTTGTTGCTTGATTACAATGTTGCTTAATTGTGTTTCAGTTGTTGTTCGATCATTTATTGCTTGATTGTGTTTTAATTATTGCTTGATTAAATATCAGCCATTGATTTAATTAGATCTAATGGATGAGATTCATTATTATTTTTAATATACTTATTTATTATCATATAATCCCATCTATATATATATATATATATATATATATATTGGTGCTTTTTTTGAATGAAAAACATATGATTTGCTAGGAAATTTGTTATATTTTACTTAATTTTATTGTTTTGGTGGGTCAAATGATCAAAGCATTTATTCAAGTTCTAACCAATATGTTGGTCCCGGTTTATCAGAGTATAAAGTATATGCACAGCAAAAATTAAGTTGTTTGTTCGGTAAGCTTGCACTTATCCAAGCTGAGGGTGACGTGTCAACTTGGCTTGTCAAATCTCGTTCAGGAACTTAGTGTCAACCAAGCTTAATGTCAATATTCAGTATACTACAACATTTGTGTGTTGAGTTTTAAAGTATAAGTATGCTGACTAATAAGTAAGGAAAGCAATAAATGACAAACATATTTATAGCAGTTCGGACTAAACCGTCCTACGTCAACTCTTTAGACACTCGGTCTGATATGGTAATCCACTAAGCTTATAACTGTTATAGGTGCTCCCACGATCTATAGATTGTCGGTGAATGCCTTGTCCGCCGATCCACAAGCGCACTCGTCTGGTCCTTGCTTGATTCTTCGCTTCGCAGCTGCTCAGACTATGAGCGCACCACTCAGCCTCCTTGTAGCCGGAATGGGGTGTTTATAGTTCCCCCTTGAACTATCTCCTTAGCGGCAGGGTACACGTAAGAGTCAGAGTACAAGGCGTACTTGATTGTTGTAGTCTTTCTTGGAAAGAAAGACTACCAAGAAGTAACTCAAGAATACTGAGATTCTGAGTCTCTTGTTCACTTAGGTGACACACGAATAAGCTAGAAAGCCTAAAAAATAAGCTTAAATGGTGTTAGCTTTCGAGTACACTATAAGACTTTTTTAGCATGAATTCGAAGATAGTATACGTTGTGTGTTTTTAACTCGTAACCTTCTTCCTTTGATTTCTCCAGTATTTATAGCTATGAGATTGAAGGTTTGAAAATAAATGCCCATTAGAAATAAATTGGAAGATGTCCAATCGAATATCTCTTTTGGCAGCTGCGTTCGGCTGGTAGGTGATGCTTTTTCAAAAGTTTTACATCTACTCCGCCTTTTTCTTACTTGGACAGCGACGGATCATCTTTTTGTCAGAACGATAGTATTTACTAGTTTGAGGAAGCCTTGATTGGTTGTCCTAGGTAGTGAAACTTGGTGTATCATGCTTACAGACTTTAAGGCCTCTTCAATCCTTCAAGTCTGTACTTCTCCAATACATTCCTCAAGAAATTCTTCTTGTCTTCATGTGCTGGGACCTAGACTAGGAAGTTGATAAGTTCATTATTTCACTCACTTATCTATATTATTTTCTACTATTTTATGAAGTTTTCTTGCATTTATATATATAATTCAAGCATGAGTCTATTATATGTTGTTTATGTGGTGTTATGCTTGTCATGGTGCGTTTTTGCAAGGTTTTAGGCTTAAACTCACTGGAAAACCGTCCTGAAAGCAGTGACGTGCAAGAGTAGCAGTGAAGAGTTTCTCCACACAAGGAATTCGGGCTATTAGCGCATGAAAATGGATAGAGCTTCGAATTATCTTTCCAATGCAACTGGAATCGAGTCAATCGGAGATCGGGAATGAAAGTTATGGCCAAAACGGTGAGACCGCGTAGATAGACTTTGACCGACGCGAGAGTCGACGTCAACCGAGATGGAAAACACGCGCGTCGAGCGATGCTGTATCACCTCGATCGAAGTTGATAGAAATTTGGCAAAATTTGCTCAAATTCGAATCAAATCGGATTTTCAGTCCTAGATATGATAGGATACACATCCTCCACTATAAATAGTCCTCAAAATCAAGATTTACACACGGTTGCACATCTTTTCATTCAGTTTTGGACCTTTAAAGCATTCAACACCCTTTATTTTCCAGCACAAACCTTTATTTTCTTGTAAGTTATTTTTATGCACTTTCATAATATGTTTTGTTTTGGTTTTCTATCTGCTATGAGTGGCTAGAAACCATAGCGGGTTCTAGGGCAACGAATATCAATCTGTGATGCATGTTTAATTGATTAACAGTGATTGCTTGGTTTTGAATTTCTGTTTGAATTGTTAAGATTTAGAATTAATCAGATCGAGAGATAGAATTAATTCTAGGTTTACAGTTATTGATTGAAGGACTAAAAGGTGAAGATTGATAACAAGAAAAGGATTTTAAATACAATTAACAATTTGTCCTACGAGAAGATAATAATTGTAGGATTTCAAATACAACTAACAATCTATCCTAGGGGAAGATAATAATTGTAGGGTTTAATCTGTCGATTTATAAAAGATTGATTAGTATTGTGTTATTGAGGCTGAAAAAGCATATACATTCACATACTAGTAATATAGGCTATAATTGTCTGACCAAGAAATTGAAGTATATTCTGATTTCTTACCAAAGCAAGTTAATTAATTGACATGCATTTTGATTGATAGTTCGCCCTAGGATCTGTGTCTCTTTAAATATGCTTTTAAAGTCTTTAAATTTCTATTTTGTTTCTTTAAATTCCAAAACTCAAAACCCCTGTTTTCTGATAACTCAAACAATAGATTTTAGAATTATTGCTAGTACATGAAGTAATTTCGTTACACAATTCCCCTGGATTTGATAACCTTAGGGTTCTTTTTAAATTTATTTGCCGCTATAACTGCAATTAGTCTGTAGAATTTTATAGCGATCAAATTGGCGTAGTTGCCGGGGAATTATTAGATATTATTTTGTTATTAGTTTATCTTAGGATTTACTAGTTTGAGTTTGTATTATTATAAATTGTGTGAGTGTGTTTTTGGGCAATTATCTTCTTGACCTCGATCGACGCCTGCCTGCATCAATAGACATCGAGATCTTCCAAGCATCGATCAACACCCACCTGTGTCGGTCGACGCCGAGCTGATTTTTGGTTTTTCTGTCTCAGGTGGTGCATGAACACTAGGTCTCAAAGGAAGCCGCTTGAAGCCTTCAGCCCTAAGATAGGAACCTCCTGCAGGAAAGACAAAAGGAAAGGAAAAGACAAACAACAAGAGATGGAAGAGAATCCTGAAGCACCACTGCAGAGTATGACTCCCGAGGAGCAGAGACAGTTTGTGAATGAAGGGCTGACTCCACACATGAAGGAGTTGGTTGATGCATCTGCTGGTGGAATTTTGATGAAGAAGAGTGGAGCCGAGGGAATGAGACTTGATCACTGTAATTTCTACAGATTAATTATAGAAATAGTGGCAAATAAATTTGTAAACCCTAAGGTTATCGATCCAGGGGAATGAAGCAACGAAAAATCCTAAATACTAAATCAGACGTTCTTAAAATACTGGTTAGGAAAAGCAATTAAAAAGTTTTGGTTGTTTTGAAAATTGCAATACTTGAAAATTAAACAGGAAATTAAAAGGCTTTTGAATTCAAATAAGAGAAGCACAGATTCCAGGGATATCTACCTATCAAGTATGACATGTATGAATGAATTGATTAATTCCCAATTTTAATTCTTCTTCGTAGTGAAACATCAGAAAAGTATTACGAACTTCTTTGTTGGACAATTCGTAAAGTAGATTAATTAATTACCTATCTCCGCTCAGTCTGAAGATAAATTAACTAACTCCAAAGATCTACAGATTTATTCCTACAATTAATCTCCTTCAGTTACGACAAGAAATCAGATTATATTGTAAAAATCTCTTTCGATTGAAAACTATCACAGTTACGTCTCAAGTAATCAACTAGATAATCCTAAGATGTGGCCAACAAATCAAGATTATGAATAAGCACAGATTTCACAAACTACGAAGGGAAAGGGAAAATAATTCAATCAATCAAAACATGTATACATTGATAATTCGAAACCCTAGAATCTGAGAAAGGATTTAGTTACACATATTCACGGTAATATTCATCATAGAAAAATACAACCTGAATTGCATAAGAACTGGAATCCGGAAATCTTCCCGCAGGAATTTGTCTTCAAACATAAAACTCTAAAAACTTATTGGAATCTCTCAAAATCTGAAATCTAGAATGAAACACGATTGGGAATGAGTGGTGCTTCTAAAAAATCGAATTTACAAAGTTATATATAGAGGTGGAGGTGTATCAAATCAAATCTAGGGCTAAAGATATGAAAAATCTCGAATTCAGCCAATTTCCCGCGTCAGGAGGTCCGCGTCGATCGACGAGGCATCCCCGTCGATCGACGTGGCCTTCAAATCGCCATCGATAGATGCTGATTGGCGTCTGTCAATGCAGCTTCTCGCCCCTTCTGCGCGGTCTCACGGTTTTGGCCATAACTTCCTCTCCCGAACTCCGATTGACCCGATTCCAGTTGCGTTGGAGAGCTAACTCAAAGCATCATCCATTGCCATGCACCAATAGCCCGAATTCCTCTTTTGGAAAAACTCTTCACTGCTACTCTTACACGTCACTGCTTTCGGAACGGTTTTCTCATGAGTTTAGGCCTAAAAACCTGCATAAACATCAAAACACACCTAAAACCACCTAATATTGATATCATGCATAAAATATATATATAAACTCAATAAAACTACATAAAATAATATAAAAATAATATAGATAAGTGAATGAAATAACGAGCTTATCAAACCCCCCAAACTTGAACGTTTGATTGTCCTCAATCAATAGGCAAGAAAGAAATCAAAAGATCAAGTGGTTAAAGTACAATGCCTCACAAGATTCATCACAGTCAAGAACCAAGAATCCACTACCCACAAGAAATTTGAAAGAGACAGAAAATTCATCAACCGTGGAAGAACTCACAGGAAGTGTATCGCTCAACTCTCAAGTGTTTAAGGCAAAGATGAAAGCACTCAAAAACATGTATGAAGAAATTTCTACCATAGGCTTGCAAATTTTCTAATATCTCCACTGCTAGAATGTGCACACAAGTCTAGAATCAAAAAGGGCTTTCATTAGGTTGTAATGTAGGCTTTTTGTGAAAGGTAGGAAAATATGGCCAAGTGACTAAAATCAATCAAGTTGTACTTCCTTAATCAATCCAAACCACCTTCTATTCATCATCTACCTCATCTCCTCAAATATATCAACAAATACACAACCCCTTTTTTTTCTAGCTCATTTTGAATCTCTTATGCTTTTTTTCGATAATTTTGTATTCTTTTCTTTTCAGAGAGCTTATGAGAATTCTAATTATTTCTTTGAGCTTCTTTTTCACACATCTTTTCACCACTAATTTATCATATCGTATCACCAATTCACCAATCAACCCCATACATACCACAACTCAAGACATGAGTGAGACAATACTTTTCTTAATCTCATAGACAAGGAAAGAAAAATTGTACAGGCTCAAAGTGGCTAACTAGGGAAAAATTTAATGTGAAGGGACAGTGTTTAGGGAAATGGGGCTAACAAAGATGGCCTAAGATCATTTTCTTAACTTGTGCACACTATGCAGTCTCAACACAGAAAATAGGCAAGTTCTAGAGAAATAAAAACACACATGTGAATCTCACATCAAACGAAAGAAAGGCTCAATTTCTCACACAAGGATTCAAAAATTTTCTTCCACAGTCAATTTCAAATCAGCTCAATCAGCATGCAAGTATAAGTGTCAAATCAGTCATATCATGCGGTATTCTACATTCATAGGCATCTAACCGCAATCTCAATCAATTCAATACTCAACCTTCAATCAATTCTAATCTCACAATCTCATTCAGGTTATCTCAAAACTCAAAAATTTTCCCCACAAAATAGCATAAAATAGAAAGGTACGAAAAATTAAAGACAAAAAGCATAATAAATAATAGATAGGGCGTTCCATCTCTTAAGGTACGAAAAATTAAAGACAGAAAGCATAATAAATAAAAGATAGGGCGTTCCATCTCTTGTCCACATCCCCCCAAACTTATTTCCAACTCGAAGAGTGGAATAAGTTTGAAAATCAGACTAGAGAGGGAACGATACCTGGTAGTTGATCTCAGACATCAACTTTTTTATCCCCCGGAGTCTTCAATCACCATCAGGGAGGTCGGGTCCAGGCAGGTCCTTTCGCGACCTCCTTTCCTTCTTTGTTCTTGATAACTTGCATCCCCCATTTCTTGGTGCCTTTCAATGTCCCCCCAATGGCGGACTTGTACTTCCGTAGAACTCAAAGTAATTTTTCCAACTTCCCATACCTAAGGTGTGCCGGAAACATCTTGAGTTTCAGAACCAGCGGATCAGAGTTAGATTGCAGTTTTCCCCGATTTGCGTCGGTTGACATGGGTGAAACTGCCGCAATCCCTTTTCTACGTCGCGCTGCTTCTGCCGATGAAAACTCCATCTCTGTCTTCCATCGTGCGTCGATCGACGAGATAATAGCATCGATCGACGAGGATCTAAAGGCTGCGTCGATCGACGTGTGGTCTGCGTCGATCGACGTGGAGGTGTTTCCACTTTTTCTCTTCTTTTTCTGGCTGCGTCGGCTTGGCAACTGCTTCTGTTTGTTCTCTTTTTCATGTGTTATCCCCTTGGATACATCCAGCTGTATCACCCGATCCGCGAACTCATCGTCCGTCTTATCCAAATCTGCAGACAAAAACAAAGAGTGTAGTGAGCAGTTCTCGAGAAAATCCGGATCAATTTTAAGAGGAGAAAAGGGAGAGGAAATCACCGGATTTGAACATTTGATCATGTGGCACTCTTCCTGGTAGCTCCCTTTATTACGCTTCTGCACTGCTTTGTATATGGGGAAGGTGACCGACTCATCATTAACTCGGAACGTCAGTTTGCCATCTCGAATGTCGATCAATGCCCCTTCGGTCTTCAGGAATGGTCTTCCTAGGATCAGAGGAATGTTTCGATCCTCCTCCATATCAAGCACCACAAAGTCGGCTAGAATAATAAAATCTTTTACCTTCACCAACACGTCTTCCACGATGCTTTTCGGGTAAGTGACTAATCGATCGGCCATCTGAAGTGAGATTGTTGTGGGCTTGATGCTTCCGATCTTCAACCGCTTGAAGATTGACAGCGGCATTAAGTTTATGGATGCGCCGGAATCGCAAAGGACCTTCCCAAAGGTCTCTCCTCCAATGACGCAGGGGATCGTGAAGGATCCCGGGTCCTCTCTCTTCAGCGGCATCTTCTTTTGGATAATCGCGCTGCATTCCTCGAACAAGTTGACCCTCTCGTGCTCCATGAAGGGTCTTTTCTAAGAGACCATGTCCTTCAGAAACTTAATGTACCCGGGCATCTCACGCAATGCTTCTACCAGCGGAATGTTGATTTGCACCTTCTTCATGTTCTCCAAGAAGCGTGCATACCTCTCGTTCATCTTTGCTTTAGCAAAACGCTGCGGGAACGGCAGGGGAGGCTTATACATAGGTAGCTCAATAGGAGTGGACGTCGATCGATGTGAGGTCTCGTCGATCGATGTGGCTTTGGATTGGCATCGATCGACGGCAATCCTCCGTCGATCGACGGGGCTTCGTCAGCGACAACTTCTTTTTCTTTCTCGGCTTCTCCTTCATCTCGGGTGTCTGTCCCTGCTTGCTTTGGCCCTTCATAGGATTTTCCCCCTCTTAGAGTGATGGCATTCACTTGGTTCCTCTGATTCTGGTTCTTGGGGTTCATCTGAGTGTTGATAGGCGATTGCCCGGGTTTGTGCTGGGCTTCGAGGGCTTTGGTAATCTGAATGACCTGAGTCTCTATGATCTGTACGTGTTTCTCGACTCGGTCCACCTTGGTCTTTACTCCAGCTATCTCTTGCTTTAGCTTGGCTACAGTATCAGTAGAGCCTTCCATGAACTTGGCCAAAATCTCCTCGAGATTTGGCTTCTTCTTCTCCACCACTTCTCCATCTTACACTGCAAACCCAGGTGGTGGTTGCTCAGCTGCTTGGGGGTTTGCGTAGGAAAATCCAGGATGGTTCCTCGCGTGATTGAAAGTGTAGGGCTGGTTGTGCTAATGATATCCTCCACGGTAGTTGTCTTGATAACCGCCCCTTTGAATGAAATTTACAGCGGAACATTCCCTCTCAGACGGAGCTTGCACTGGCTCTACTGCAGCAACTGTTTTTCCTGCTTCAGTGCAGCGAAATCTTCTCTGAGCTTTTTCAGCTCGGCTGCCAAATCGAGTTGCTCGGCAACTTTTTCCACCACTTTCTCCTTCTCGACCACCATCACAGGCCGAGTTCGGCTTGAGGACCACCGTTGAGTGTTGTTGGCCATCTTTTGGAAGAACTCCATGGCTTTCTTTCCGCTCTTCGTCATGATCGTGTCTCCTAGTGTGGTGTCCACCAATTTGGCTATCTTATCATTGAGCCCTTCATAGAATGCTTCAGCTTGTTCTCCTGGCGGAAAACCATGTCCGGGACAGGCTCTCAACAGCTCTTTGAATCTCTCCCACGTCTCACTGAAGCTCTCGTCAGGCCTTTAAGCGAACCTGATGATTTCTTTCCATTTTTGCCTGATAACATTCGGAGGGAAAAAGTCCCCTAGAAACTCATTCCTCAGTCCACGTGCCTATGCTTCCTTTGTCCAGTGCGGTGAACCATGATTGTGCCTTATCCCTCAGAGAGAATGCGAACAGACGCATTCGGATGACACTCTTGCTGACTCCTCCAATCTTGACAGTGTTGCAGAGCATCAGGAACTTATCCAGATGTGCATAAGGGTCCTCAGTAGCCCTTCCTCCGAATTGATTTTGTTGCACCATCTGCACCAATCCGGTCTTTAGCTCAAAATTGTTGGCATTGATGCCAATCCTGAAGTCTGTCTCCCTGAACCGAGGTTTATACTGGTTCTGCATGGCTTCCTCTTCTTCCTCATCGTCAGATTCCTCTGGAGGGTCCTGATTGTCGTCCTCTTCATCGTCGGGCTTGTCCTCAAACAGTGGGTTATGGCGAAGATCCCTTCCATTCGGATTGTTCCTCTCGAGGTCTCTTTCCAGATGGTACTGTTGGATTTGCGCCCTCATAGCTTGGACTTCTTGGAGAAGCACAACCTACTCCTCTACAGTTAGCACTGGTGGAGGCGGTGGTACGTTATCTTCCATTGTGTGATTATTCGAGCTTTCCTGAGCACGCTTATTCCTTCGAATCTTTCTGCAGGTGGCTTCAATGTCCGGATAGTAATACAGCGGGTCCTTTCCTCTAGCTCTTGTGCTCATGCACTACCTGTACAGCAAAGGAGGTAGTGAAGTAAGACTAAAAATAAAAACGAAACGAACTGAAATAAACAACTAAAATTCTGAAAAAATAACAAAGCGTCGATCGATGAGGCAAGGCGTCGATCGACGAAAGGAAAACAACTTCGTCGATCGACGAAGAATAGCGTCGATAGACGTGGAATACAAAAAACGAGAAATTTTTTTCAGAAAATACGAAAATTACAGCCTAAATCAGTATTTCAATCACAGATTTAATAGTAAGATTAATTTTGTTCATTCCCCGGCAAGGGCGCCAATTTGATCACTGTAATTTCTACAGATTAATTATAGAAATAGTGGCAAATAAATTTGTAAACCCTAAGGTTATCGATCCAGGGGAATGAAGCAACGAAAAATCCTAAATACTAAATCAGACGTTCTTAAAATACTGGTTAGGAAAAGCAATTAAAAAGTTTTGGTTGTTTTGAAAATTGCAATACTTGCTAATGAAAATTAAACAGGAAATTAAAAGGCTTTTGAATTCAAATAAGAGAAGCACAGATTCCAGGGATATCTACCTATCAAGTTTGACATGTATGAATGAATTGATTAATTCCCAATTTTAATTCTTCTTCGTAGTGAAACATCAGAAAAGTATTACGAACTTCTTTGTTGGACAATTCGTAAAGTAGATTAATTAATTACCTATCTCCGCTCGGTCTGAAGATAAATTAACTAACTCCAAAGATCTACAGATTTATTCCTACAATTAATCTCCTTCAGTTACGACAAGAAATCAGATTATATTGTGAAAATCTCTTTCGATTGAAAACTATCATAGTTACGTCTCAAGTAATCAACTAGATAATCCTAAGATGTGGCCAGCAAATCAAGATTATGAATAAGCACAGATTTCACAAACTACGAAGGGAAAGGGAAAATAATTCAATCAATCAAAACATGTATACATTGATAATTCGAAACCCTAGAATCTGAGAAAGGATTTAGTTACACATATTCACGGTAATATTCATCATAGAAAAATACAACCTGAATTGCATAAGAACTGGAATCCGGAAATCTTCCCGCAGGAATTTGTCTTCAAACATAAAACTCTAAAAACTTATTGGAATCTCTCAAAATCTGAAATCTAGAATGAAACACGATTGGGAATGAGTGGGGCTTCTGAAAAAATCGAATTTACAAAGTTATATATAGAGGTGGAGGTGTATCAAATCAAATCTAGGGCTAAAGATATGAAAAATCTCGAATTCAGCCAATTTCCCACGCCAGGAGGTCCGCGTCGATCGACGAGGCATCCCCGTCGATCGACGTGGCCTTCAAATCGCCGTCGATAGATGTTGATTGGCGTCTGTCGACGCAGCTTCTTGCCCCTTCTGCGCGGTCTCACGGTTTTGGCCATAACTTCCTCTCCCGAACTCCGATTGACCCGATTCTAGTTGCGTTGGAGAGCTAACTCAAAGTATCATCCATTGCCATGAACCAATAGCCCGAATTCCTCTTGTGGAAAAACTATTCACTGCTACTCTTACACGTCACTGCTTTCGGAACGGTTTTCTCATGAGTTTAGGCCTAAAAACCTGCATAAACATCAAAACACACCTAAAACCACCCAATATCGACATCATGCATAAAATATATATATAAACTCAATAAAACTACATAAAATAATATAAAAATAATATAGATAAGTGAGTGAAATAACGAGCTTATCAAGACTCCTAGCGGATATGGCTCTGAATAGCCATCCGTGGCCGACCGAGAGGCAGTTACCAGTCAAAGCAGTCGAGATAAAGCCAGAATTCGACGTGGTTGCTGAAGTGAAAAAGCTCCGGGAAGACATTGCAAAATTGGAAGCAGCAAATGCCACAGCTACCGCTGCTGCAAAGCCAAGCATGGCCATGGTACCCGTTGAGGCTAAGTACATCAACCGGGGAGCAAGCAGTCCATCTGGAGCTGCTGGAGCGGAGGTGAACAATATTGGAGGTGGTTATTAGAATAACTACCGAGGAGGCAATCAGGGGTACCATTACAACAATGGGAGAACTCACCCTGGTTTTTCATATTCTAACCCCTCTGCAGCAGAACACCCTCCACCTGGTTTTGATGTAGGTACAGGAGGAGAGATCGTGGAAAGGAAGAAGTTTGTGCTAGAGGAGACGCTCGAGAAATTCATCAAGAGCTCTGACAATTGTTTGGGAAAGTGGAAACCGAGGTGAAGGGGATGGCCAACCACATGCAGCTGATGACGAAACATCTTCAGATGTTGGACACCCAACTGAGCCAAATCCCCACTACTCTCAGCAATCAGCACAAACTAGAACAACTTCCAAGTACAATCGAGACAAATCCGGGAAAGGAAAAGTCTGTGAATGCCATTACATTGAGGTCCGGGACGAGTTACAAGGGTCCTGAGAAGGTTCGGGACGAGGATGGAGCTGAAGAGGCGCAAAAAAGCACCACTGAAGGCTCAACTTCGATCGACGCACGCCCTGCGTCGATCGAGGAGGATGGAGAGAAATCGAGCGACGATGAAGGCTCAGTTTTGATCGACGCAGCTGGCGTCGATCAAAGTGTGCGGAAATCGATGTCGATCGACGCCACCCTACGTCGGTCAAAGTCAAGGGCCACCTCAGGCGAGAATTCGGCAAATTTTGAAGACCCTGTACAACCCATGCCATTCCCTCATAGGTACGCGAAGCAAAGGGAAGACTCCAAGTTTGCGAGGTTTGTGGAGAACTTAAGGAAGGTTAGCATAAACATTCCGCTAATCGAGGCAGGAAAGGAGATCCCGGGATAAATGAAGTACCTCCGAAAACTTATGAGTGGAAAGAAGCAGTTCGTGGAGAACGAGACTGTGAAGGTACACAAACAGTGCAGCCTGCTGCTGCAAAAGCAAGTGCCCATCAAGAGAAGCGATCCTGTATGCTTTTCTATACCGGTTGAGATTGGGGGATGCACATTCTAGCGAGTACAGTGCGATACTGGGGCCAGTATCAACCTGATGTCGTACTCCATCTGCAAGCGCCTCAACATCGGAGAGATGAGGCCCACTACTATAACTCTACAGATGCGGATGGGCCTGTATCCCACCCAAATGGAATTTTGGAAGATGTGCTCATTCGAGTGGGCCATATGATCTTCCCAGCAAACTTCGTGGTGCAAGACATGAAGGAGGACGAGAACATGCTCATGATCTTGGGGCGTGACTTTCTCGATACTAGCACTGCTCTCATTGACTACCGAGGGGGCGAGATCACACTACGGGCCAACGACGAGAAGATCACCTTTGTGATCGACAAAATCAAGAGAAAGACGGAGTGCAACCGGATCACAACCAGTGAAGAAGAAGATGAGTCCGAGGAAGAAGAGGCCACGGTAATAGAGTGGGAGCGCGGTAACAAGGGGGTGAAATCATCAACTAAGCCTCCTCAACCCGAGCTTACCACCATCATCAAGGACCGCAAAGTCTATATGGTGGATGCGCCAAAGGTTGGCGAGTCTGGACCTGACCACCCTGGTTTAGATTCGAGCTTTCGTCAAGCTACAACGTTAAACAAGCACTTGTTGGGAGGTAACCCAACTGCTTTCATTTTTTTCCTTTTTAATTTTCGTTTTTCAATTCTATTTTGTTTTATTTCGAATTTGTCTGCACTAACTTCTTTTTGCAGTAAAAAAAAAGGTTGAGCGAGGATTTCTCGACTTCAATCGATGCAGCCTGGCGTCGATCGAAGTCGAGCCCAATGATATGTTAAACTTCGACCCGTGGAATGAGTCGACAAGAAGGCTTTCGTCGACCGAAGCGGTCGATGCGAAGTGCCAGCCGCCCAAAATTCATGCCGTGCGAGTTCCAAAGCCTCCAGGGATAAAAAGTTGATGTCTGAGATCAACTACCAAGTATATTCCTTCCCTTTGTCTGATTCTCAAACTTTTTCCCACTCTAGAGTTGGAAATAAGTTTGGGGGGATGTGGACAAAGGAGGAATATTTTATCTTTTTATTTGCGTTTAGTATTTAAATTTTTGCATGCATTAAATTTTCAAATTTTTATTCTATTTTTGTGGGGAAAATTTTTGAATTCCGAGATAACACGAACGAGAACTAAGACTAGAATTGATTGATGGTTGAGTTCAATTGATTAGGATTGTGATTAGATGCCTATGAATGTAGAATACCACATGATAGGGTTTATTTGAAACTGATACTTGCATGACGATTGAGTTGAATTGAAATTGATTGTGGAAGAAAATTTATAACCCTTGTGTGAGAATTGAGCCTTTTTTCGTTTGATGTGAGATTCTCATGAGTGTTTAAATTTCTCTAGAACTTACTTACTTTCTTTGTTGAGACTGCATAAGTGTGCACAAGTTTAGGAAATGATCTTAGGCTATCTTTGATAGCCTAATTCCCAAAAAACTGTCCCTTCACATTAAATTTTCCCTAGTTAGCCACTTTTGAGCCTGTACAAAATTTTTCTTTCCTTGTCTATGAGATTAAGAAAAAGTATTGGTTTCTCTCATGTCCTGAGTTGTGGTATATGGGGTGGATTGATTGTGAATGAGAGATAAGAAAATATAAAGTTAGTGGTTGGAAAGATGTGTGAAAAATAAGCTCAAAGAATATAATTAGAATTCTCATAAGCTCTATGAAAATGAAAAAAAAAATCATTATAAAAAGAGCATAAGAGATTCATATGAGCTAGAAAAGTTGTGTATTGTTGATGTATTTGAGGAGAATGGTGAATGAAGTTAGATGGTGGTTTGGATTAGTTGAGGATGCATACTCAGTTTAATTTAGTCACTTGGCCAAATTTTCCTACCCTTCACAAAAAGCCTACATTACAACCCTTATAAAAGTCCTTTTTGATTCTAGACGTGTGTGCACATTTTAGCAGTGGAGATAGTAGAAAATTTGCAAGCCTGTGGTAGAAATTCATTCATACATGTGTTGAGTGCTTTCATCTTTACCCTATACACTTGTGAGTTAAGCGAAACACTACCCGTGAGTTCTTCCACTATTAATGGATTTTCTGTCTCTTTCAAACTGCGAGTGGATAGTGGATTTTTGACCCTTGACTGTGATGGATCTTGTGAGGGATTGCACTCTAATTACATGACTTTTCGATTTCTTTCTTGCCTATTGATTGAGGACAATCAAACGTTCAAGTTTGGGGGTTTTGATAAGTTCATTATTTCACTCACTTATCTATATTATTTTCTACTATTATATGTAGTTTTCTTGCATTTATATATATAATTCATGCATGAGACTATTATATGTGGTTTATGTGGTGTTATGCTTATCATGGTGCGTTTTTGCAACGTTTTAGGCTTAGACTCACTGGAAAACCGTTCCGAAAGCAGTAAAGTGCAAGAGTAGCAGTGAAGAGTTTCTCGACATGAGGAATTCGGGCTATTGGTGTATGGAAAAGGATAGATCTTTGAATTATTTTTCCAATGCAACTGGAATCGGGTCAATCGGAGTTTGGGAGTGAAAGTTATGACCAAAATCGTGAGACCGCACAAATTGACTTCGATCGACATAAGAGTCGATGTCGACCGAGGTGGAAAACATGTGCGTTGAGCGATGTTGTGCCACCTCGATCGAAGTCGACGAAAATTTGGCAAAATTTGCTCAAATTCGAATCAAATCGGATTTCCAGTCCTAGATATGATAGGACACACATCTCCCACTATAAATAGTCCTCAAAGTCGAGATTTACACACAGCTGCACATCTTTTCATTCAGTTTTGGACCTTTGAAGCATTCAACACCCTTTATTTTCCAGCAAGAGCCTTTATTTTCTTGTAAGTTATTTTTATGCACTTTAATAATATGATTTGTTTTGGTTTTCTATCTGCTATGAGTGGCTAGAAATCGTAGCGGGTTCTAGGGCAACGAATATTAATCTGTGATGCATGTTTAATTGATTAACAATGATTGCTTGGTTTTGAATTCCTGATTGAATTGTTAAGATTTAGAATTAATCAGATCGAGATATAGAATTAATTCTAGGTTTACAGTTATTGATTGAAGGACTGAAAGGTGAATATTTATAAGAGGAAAAGGATTTCAAATACAATTAACAATTTGTCCTAGGGAAGATAATAATTGTAGGGTTTAATATGTGGATTTATAAAAGATTGATTAGTATTGTGTTATTGAGGCCGACAAAGCATATACATTCACATACTAGTAATCTAGGCTATAATTGTCTAACCAAGAAATTGTAGTATATTCTGATTTCCCACCAAAGCTAGTTAATTAATTGACATGTATTTTGATTAATAGTTCGCCCTCAGATCTGTGTCTCTTTAAATCTGCTTTTAAAATCTTTAAATTTCTATTTTGTTTCTTTAAATTCCAAAACTCAAAACCCCTGTTTTCTGATAACTCAAACAATAGATTCTAGAATTATGGCTAGTACATGAAGTAATTTCCTTACACAATTCCCCTGGATTCGATAACCTTAGGATTCTTTATAAATTTATTTGCCGTTCTAACTGCAATTACGTAGAATTTTACAGCGATCAGAAGTCTATGCTGGTGCTGTCATACTTGCAAGTCCATGCTGATGACATCATCCTTTTGAAGTATTCTTGGTCCCTTTGCTCTTAAGTACGGTTTGATTAATTGCACCATACTTGCTAGATTTGTACATGGCAAAATCCATACTTCCGTTAGAGTCATAGTTTTCCAAGCTTGTAGAGTTTATTGTTCCCTGATAGCTGTAGAAATAGTAGCAAATAAATTTGTAAAACCCTAAGGTTGTCGAACCCACAGGGATAGTGCTACGAAGGGATTCATGTACTAGAGATGGTTTTCAGAACTCTTGTTTGGGTAAATCAATTTAAAAAGGGTTTTGGGTTTTCAAAACAAAGAAATTAAAGAGATAAAAACAAATATTAAAAAGCACAGATCCTAGGGAAATCTACCAAACTGATCAACATGCAAGAAACAAACATTCAAACCCAGAAAAAATATCTTTGGTGGAAAATCTGTTAATGTGGAATTAATTCCTTGGTCGGGCAATTAAATCCTAAATTACTAACTAGTGGTTATCTCCTCTCGGTCTCAAACACACAAAGTTAATCAATTTCATAAAAATCCAAATTAATCCTACAATTGAAATCTTCTTGGTCGGACAGATAATCAAAAGTATTAAATCCTAACTTCCTATTATCAATTTTCACCTCTCGGTCCTTCAATTAATAACTAAAACCTATTCTAATTTTCATCTCTCGATCCTTCAATTGAAAATAGATTTGAAATAAAAACATAGGATTTAAACCAATAAAATGGTTTGAACAATTGAATCAAAACATGTATCACAGAAGGAGAAACCCTAGAACCTGTTTAGGGTTCTAGCCTAACATATTAAAGATAAACATCGCAGGGAAAAATAAAGATTGCATTGAAAAGTAAACGTTTGACAAATAAAAATAAAGAGGAATTCTAACCAAAACTAAAGGAAAACAATTCTGAAAATAATTAAAACTAAAGGGGGCTTAAGGCTCTCGAATTCTGAGCTAATTATGAGTTTTTATAGAAGTAGGGTTGAGGCCTTGGATGTATCTCTTCGAAAAGTATGATTGATTGCTTCCAAATTGATGTATATCTTGTTCCCCAAGCAATTCTCGCCCAAAATATATGAAAATTTTGCCAAATCTCGCCATTCATGTCTGTCTCGGCCGAGATGGATCTTGCCCCGGCCGAGATGGAAAATTCGGCCCGGCCGAGATGGTTTTCGTTTCGGTCGAAACAGAGACGTTTCCGCCACTTCCGACCCTTCTGCGCAGTCTCACGGTTTTGGCCATAACTTTTGCGTCCAAACTCCGATTGATCCGATTCCAGTTGCGTTGGAAAGATAACTCAAAGATCTTTCAAATGCCATGCTCCATTAGCTCAGATTCCAACGGTGAAAGAAGTAGTGACTGTTTCTTTGAACATCTGCTGCTTTCGGTACGGGTTCTCCATTGGATTTGGCCTAAAACCTGCGAAATCTCACCATGGCAAGCATAATACCCTCTAATATATACTCATGCTCAGTTTATTCAAGAAAACATAATAAAATGCATAAAAGAAAGGAAAAACAAAGCGATAAGTGAGTAGAAAAACGAGCTTATCATTCCCCTTAGCTTGTTGAGTCTTTCTTGCGTACTAGACTAATTTGTCAATCTAGTCTCTAGATTTGTATCAGCTTACAACTCGATAAAAGAACCTACACGGGAATTTATATTTTTCATATAAGTTGAAACCATCTAAGATGATTTTTACATACTTTAACCCACCATAACATATCATAAAATGAAGGATATTTCTATCGAATTTCCTCACAAAGCCTAAGATTATCTCTAGATTAACTTTAGTTTTGTTTTCAAATGTAAAGTCTTGTAAGGTCTTTCTATCAAGTTGTAAGCTGAAGCTTATTTGAAGAACAAACTGGTAAATTAGTACGGGATGCGCAAAAGGTCTCAAAAGACTAGGAAGTCAGTATGGGACTGGTCCGTCTGGAACTGATCAGTCTCGGTTCCATCAGTCTGGGACTGACAAGTTTGTGACCTCACCTATTTTAGAACTCACCAATCTGGGACTGATCAGTTTGGAACTCGTCAGTTTCAAACTTACCAGTCTGGGGATAGATGATCAGACTTGTCACGTCAGCCAGCATGGACTTGCCAGCATGACAATAGCATGAAATCTTAGTTTCAATCCCTACGCATAGAGACAAGAAGAATGTATCTGAGGAATAGTACTAACAATGTTCAGACTTTAAGGATTGGAGATTACTTAAAGTGTGCAAGCCCAAGACTTCAGTCTTGATTCCTCGACTGATCAGTCTAGATTCCTCGGACTGACCAATTGTTGTCGTTTTGACAAAAGGTGAATAGTCACTGTTGAAGTTAGAAAAAGCGGGAAAAGGTACAGTACTTTCCGGAAAAGGCTACCTACCTGCACAGAGGACAAAAATATTAGATTGGTCGAACATTCAATGTTTCTAATGGCTACAGAGATTTGAATCTCACTCCTTCGCCTATAAATAGTCGAGGACCTCAATAGATTCAAGTACCTAACACCTGACTCTCGAGCTTGTCGAAACTCTGCTAAACTTACGACTTAATATTAGAGGCTTTCAAAGCTTTTCCATGTGTCACCACTATGAACACGATACTTAGAACACTTTGTTCTTGAGTTACTCCTAGTATTCTTTCTCTCCAAGAAAGAATACAATAGTCGTGTGCGTTCTGTACTTTGACTCTTGCGGGTGATTTTGCCGCTAAACTGACAGTTACAGAGTGAACTATAAAGACCGAGCGAGTGAGCTTCTGGACTGAAGGACAAGACATTTTTTAGCAAGTAATAGATCGTGGGAGCACCTTGTATCTATCCACTTAATGGATTTCCAGACTTGTGTATGAAGAGTGGACGGAGAACCTTTTTGTGTACGAACCACTTTAAAATCCTTTGTCTTTTTATTTCTTTTTGTATTATCAGTTTTTGTACTTTAAGACTCAACACTCAATTGTTGAAGTATAACTGAAACTGACACTAAAGATTATCCAGACTTAAAATTCATACTGAGCTTTGACAAACCAAACTAAGACTGACACTCAGTTTGGAAAAGTGAAAGTATACTATTAAATTATTACACTGTGAAACCTTACTTATACTCTGAAAAGCCGGGACCAACATGATTTATAGACATGTTCAAGTGCATCGTTTTCACATTATTGAAAACATTGCTACACACATAATTTTCATTTTTTACTTCCTATTCGAGCTCCAAAACACTGCCAAGATATACCCTCAACAGAATATTCACAAAATTGATTAGCAAAATGCAAAATAATAATAATAATAATAATAATAATAATAATAATAATAATAATAA
>JAPKLW010000388.1:199451-229342 GCA_026898455.1 Plectranthus barbatus | reverse complement strand
TTATGTGCATTTTTTAATTTTTTTAGATTTTTTATTTTTTTAATTAAAATTTCGGTTTAACCAAAAAACCGACGTAAAAAACCAAAAACCGAACAGGAATTTCGGTTCGGTTTTTTTCTGTTCGGTTCGGTTCGGTTACGGAAAAAAAAAATCGGTTTTTCGGTTCGGTTTTTTTCAGTCAGAAACCGAACCGAAAAACCGAATGCTCACCCATAATCCTTATATATGATAAATCGAGTTGTAATAGAGAAACTAGAAACTGGAAGCTCTGAAGATCATGAAGACAAGAATCTAGTTTCTAAACTAGAAACTAGAAAAGAGCTTGAGATGCTGGTGTTAAGTTTCAGAACTTGAAATTTGAAAAGACTAGAAAATCAGTTTTTGGAAACTGACTTTTCACCTGCGATGCTTTCACAAAGGAAGGAAACTATAAACTTGAAATCTAGAGGATTTCAGTTTTCAGTTTCTAAGCTTAAAGAGCACGTGAAAAGCGAGAAGACAGAAGGATTCCGAGTGGAACTCGAAGTCTTATCCAAGATTCCTTAAAGTATGTCGAACTCAATAATGTATGATGAATCTTCAGTTTTTAAGTTCCTCGGACTGAAACTCGCTCTGACAAGAGCAGATGAAAGTACTGCGAAAAGGCAAAAATAGATCTGAACAGGGCAGAGCAGGCTGCTACAGCAGATAAAAAATGGCGATGATTGGATGACAAGGTCTTTGTCTCTAACGAACAAAATTTAAACGGTCGACTTAATTTGCCTGCAAATAGCAGACCACTATATCAAAGAAGGGCACCTAAAACTCGCGTGAAAACAAGTCGAAACTCTATCAAAGTAAAAGCTCTCAAAAGTACACTGAATATTTTCATGTGTCTTTCGAGAACATGAGGCTTAGCTTTCTAGCTCAAGCTAATCATTTGGTGTTTATTACTTTTCAAGTAATAAACACAGCAGTCTGTTTTTCTTTCTGGAATTCTGATTATCATGGGCAATAGCCAACCACCGAAGTTCTGGGAAGAAAAACAAACATCCACCATTCCAGTTTGAAGGCTACGAGGTGCGTCCTCACTTCAAGACTGAAGAAGGAAGCAGACCAAGTTTTTGGGCGAATACACTAGCAGGCCGAAGGACATTGGCATCCAACGGGCTAGTTATAGATCGTGAGGATCTTGTAATCTGTTACTTAGTGAGTTCCTGGATTAAGTTCTGAAGAGTGGAAGTGGGACTTAAGGATCCAAACCACTATAAAGATCCTGAGTCGTTTATTACTTTATTTAAGTTTCAGCATTCTAAGTTTTCAAGCATATTTGAAACCTTCAATACTTTCCGAGTATTGAAGTGTATCACTGAAAACTAAAACTTAAATCTATAAGCAAAATCAAGTTTTCGGAAACTGGAAATCGAAAAGTGAGTTTCAGTTTTCAGAGTGCAAACATATTAAAATACTTTTGCTGCATATTAAACACTCTGTTCTTGAGACCAACATGTGGTATCAGCGCAGGTCAGTCCTTATTGACTGGTCGTGTTGAGTCGCTTAGGACTGGATCCATTTCCTTGCACTCGTTTCTCTGTGATTTAGCTCAGGTACAACAAGATGATGAACATTACCAAGCTTCCTAAGTACTCTACTGAGAAGTTCAACATGTTGAAGAAAAGGTCTCTCATTATGCTGAAGAATATTCACCCACAGATGGCTGAGGTGATAGCAAATGGACCTCTGAAGATCACGAAGATCAACGTTCAACTTGGGGGATTCGATGGCCCAAAAATTGTGGAAAAATTGTATGCTGAGTGAACAACTGAAGATAAGGCTCGTGCACACCTTGAACCGATGGCCCATGAACTGATCTTGGCATCTCTACCAGAAGCCTTGGTGTCTGACAATGCTATACAAGTATGAGATTTTCTTGGTACTCTAAGCCAAGAAACTGGCCAAATGAAGTGCAACAAGATGCAGATCTGCGTGGACAAATATGAGTCCTTCCTGGAGAGAATACCAAATCAATGGAAGCTCGGTTCAATGTTATTGTCTGCGAACTGAAAAACTTGGGAAGAGAATACTCAGTTGTTGATATCAATGCCAAAATTTTCTAAAAAATGCCCAAGGAAGATTGGTCTGTTAAAACTATCAGCTTAAAGGAGAAGGATATGTCCAAGATGTTAACCAATGATGTATTTGCCCAAGTGCAAGAGCAGGGCTGAGTAATCTGTGGTCTCATTCCATCCTGGAACTGTCGATGGATCAATTCCCAAAGTTCGGAGATACTGCTTGTTCTTCTCCTTCACACTCTTTGTCAGCTTCACTTGCAATCTTGCTTTGGTCTCAGCATCAAGCTTGGTAGTGGCTTCCTTCGTAGCAGTTTCCTTCTCAGCAAACTCTTTCACATTAATTTCTTTCTCAGCAACCTCCTGCTCTACTGGTTGTGCATGGTGCTGTGTGGCTACCTCAGCATTTGCTTCAACCTCCGCAATTCTTTTCTCAAGGTCAGCATCCCCTTGCGCTGCTGCCTTGGCTCCTTTTGTTTCAGCAACAATTTGGTCTTCGAATTGCACCAAATCATTTTCAACAAAAACATTAACAACCTAGATTCCTCCTTGCGCAGCCAGTTGTTCATCAGCAATCATGTTTTCAAAAACAGCACTGCTTCCTCCTTGCGCAGTAGTCTGTTCATCCTCAACAAGATTCTCCATAGCAACACTGCTTCCTCCTTGCGCAGCAGTCTACTTCTCAGCAACTTCATCAATTAAACCAGCACCATCACTTCCTCCTTGCACAGTGATGAGTGTTTAACCTGTGGAGCAGCACTTCCTCTTGCGCGGAAGTTTGATTGATCATAAGAATGCCTAATCCACTTGTTATCACATCTTGAAGATCGTTGAAGGCTCCTTCTTTATAAATCGTCTCGAATTCTACATCAGACAGAGCATCTGGATTTTCAACAACTTCTTCTGTATCATCAACCTTCTTCTTGCCCTTAGCAATCCATGCCTTCTCAGCTGCCTTCTTAGGAGGACCTTCAGATTCAGCAGTGGTTTTCTTCCTGGTAGTATGCTCATCATGAGGAGCTTTGACTTGCTCATAGCGATCATCCCTCTGCTGGAGCTTCATCTCTAGCATCTTCTTATCTCCCGGGCTTTTTTCAATTCCTTTTCTTGTTTGCTTTTCTTTCGAGCCTCCTGCTCTTCGACGGTGAAAATCCTTCTCTTGGGATTCTTAAGAGTTGATTCAACAGGAAGTTTTTCTATTATTGCTGCCACATCGGGTATAGGAAGTGTTGTGTCGGCAATTGGCACTTGAACCTGAACAGCGGATCCTTGGAATGGGTCGTTCCTGCCCTTCTTTCGTCCTTCCCCCTCAATGTCTACCATTTTCCTCTTTCTTTGCTGGGGGTTCATCAGCGTTCTTTTCTTCTTTATGATGGGCTTTAGGTTAGGATCCGACTTGGTAATTTCCTGCAAGCTTTCCATCTCCTTGAACAGATCATCCTGTTTGGCTTGCTTCTTCTCTACCTCAATCTCCTCAGCAGTCATAGGAATTGTTGTATGGAGGATCATCTCACCTCCATAGGGCTCTTCCTCGTCAGAGACAGGATTGTTGGGATCAATGTTGCTCTTTCCCTTTGGAAATTTAGGTCTCGTCATGTCCTTTGGAGGTTGTTGCTTCTTGGTTGGTGGCATGTAATCACTGGGTATCAAATCTTCTCCCTGATAGCGCTTCTCTTTGGGTACGAAGCCTTCAATGAAGTGGCTTATCTTGAGACCAAAACTCACCTCCTGGGTAAACAGATGAGTGGTCTTTATCTTCGAGTTCTTGTGCACATGCGCCAGCCACTTGGAATAGATGAAACACGCCCAATTTCCTCGAATTTAATCTTCCACTGCCATCATCACTGCAAATTTCTTAGCGCTTAACTTCAAGAGAGAACCCACTTCACATACCAGCATCCTAATGACCATGATAGCCAAGTCTTTCATTAGTATATCCAGAGATTTCAGGGGTGCAACCACTTTCCATTCCTCGTTGGGAAAGGTTGGAGTCTTCCATTTGAGATATCTCCTTTGCATTTCCTCACCATCATCCACTTTATAGGTGGCAACATCTAGGCCATCTAATCTCAGACCATACTTCTGAGATGGAATTTCTGGGCTCACCACAGTCTTGGTGCCTAGCACGCTCGTGCTGAAGAACTTCTTATCTTTGCCGATCACCGCCCTAGCGAAGAACTCTGCTATTAGGTGTGGTTGGAACTTGATAGGTTCCACCGTTATATATTTCAGGAGATATTCGTGGTCTTGCCTCTCGACAAGCCAAGTATCGAAGTGTTTTCTGAACAGAGGCTCATACAATATTTTATCCTTCCGTACTTGGGCTACCCTTTGCTGTTTGAAGGTTAGTTAACCCTTCTTCTTCCCATGAGCGATGAAGACCATATGCCCATGGCCGATTGACTCATCAATCTGCTCCTTCCTGAAAATGCCTGTGAAGGTAGGCTGAAATTGTTCTGGTTCTCCAGGAATGTTAGGCCTTCCTGATGATTCGGCAGGGGGACTTGAGCGGTTGGATGATTCCGCCATTTGAGATTTTCCTGAACTCAGAGAAGAAAGTATAGAATCGATGAAAAATATGAATCACAAATGTAAAGAGCAATAGGGTTTGAAATTCCCAAACCAACTTCCTATATGTGATTTGAAAAATTGAATGGACGGTTGGATCCTTTCTTCAATCTGGATAAATCTACGATTGGGAAGTTGAGTGACGGTTTGCCTTTCGTCCCACAATGATGAAAAAATACGCGTGGCTGACGTGGCATTTACTCATTTGTCGCTGCCCTGTGCAGCAATCACTCCTCCAATTAATGAAAGCTTCAGTAGCTACTTCGATCGATTGGATAATCCCGTCTTTTGAGAGATTTGAAATCATTTCCCTGATTTTGTCTGCTGACCGAATACAGCAAACAAAGACACAATGCTGAGAACTTGGACTCAGCAATCAGCGGGTATCTGCTGAAAGCTTGGACTCATTCTTCCACAATCTCATCCAACTCCAATAATCCGAGCTTAAGACAAAGCTCTTTGAATCTATTTTCTGCTAGAGGTTTGATGAATATGTCAGCAAGCTGGTCTTTTGTTCGAATGCAATCCACTGAAATGTCCTTCTTTTCCACGTGATCTTGGATAAAGTGGTGTCTAATATAAATGTGTTTCGTTCTTGAATGATGTACTGGATTTTTTGTGATGCACATTGCGCTGTTATTGTCGCAGTAGATCGGGATGCATCCGGTGCTAACTTCATAATCTTGAAGTTGTTGCTTGATCCACAGCACCTATGTACAACAGCTCGCAGCAGCCACGCATTCACCTTCTATTTTTTACGTTGCTACTGATGGATTTTGTATACTGAAAGCATTTATTACAATGAGTATACAACAGTTTATTTCTCCTATTTGTTAGCAATCTTACATGTATGAACAATGGTATCCTCTTGTCTCACCGATAGGGATGATCATACGGCGTGTTGTAGATCGCAGAAGACAGTATGATCACTTGACCTAGTGAGACATAAACCTGATTATAGCCGAGACATCGTATGAGGATACGTCTATCCGGATAGCTGCGGCACTGTCAAAATAAGTAGTCTGTCTTGGTTACTTGACATGCTGGTACGCAGAGGTGGCGTATTGATGGACCGCAGTAAGATGTATTCGTCTGTCTGACATCAGCGAATACAAGATCTCGTTATATTGATTGAGTCCAAACCCTAACGAAGGTTCAGGGGTTTGCACGAGTTGACTGTTGCTTTGACTTGCCATGGTGGAGAGCCTAAGTAACGTGCTCGTATATCCGCATCTTAGGTAACAACAGTTCGTGTAGTACCGCCTGAGACTGGGTTTAGGTAACCATATACGAGTAATAGGATGGGGACATTCCCTGAGGAGCTCAATAACATTCATCGTGCTAAAGTCCTGTAGGCTGATTAAGTTCAGGCACGAGTGATAAGGATTGAGTGGTACTACTCAGGAATAAAAAGATATTAATTAATTGTAGTTAGAGCTTGTCAGAAGCTCCGATTAATTAATGGATGTCTTGTAACCTTAAATATGGGGATTCTCAATTAATGCAGCCCGTTCTCATAACGTGGTAATAAAGGGGTAGGTCAGTATTAATTCTGTGGTGAAAAAGAATTAATATTAATTAATTAATTATGTCCTGGGTGATGGACATGAGAATTAATTAATTTATAGGCCCACTTTATTATTTGCATTAGGTCCCAGGTCTGGCCCAAGGAAAGTGTGCTGAATTGAGCCCAGTAGCCCATTAGGGATAAAACCCTGGGTCTATAAATAGACCACTCTCTCTGGAAACCCTAACCAACTTGTGTGATTATTCAAATCAGTCAAAACCCTAGGGCAGAGAGAGAGGGGGCGCCGACTTCATTGTCAGAAGGAGGAGAATTTGGATTATGGTCCTGCTCAAGCCACAGATCTACGGAGTCCTCACCAGTAGTAGATCTGATCAGCACCGGGATACAAATCTGAAGATCTAATCTGGAGAACAACAGATTTCTTTCTTCCCTTTTGTTTTCGTATTTTATTCTAAGAAATTAGAGATCTAACTTCTTATTCCACAAATAAAATCGGATTGCGTGGTTGAATTCAAGTTGGAAATTCAAATGCAAAAGATCGGTTCAGACTCGACGGAATTACAGTGATTCTCAATCCACAATATTTTATTAAATTCATAGGAGCATGCTAGGTTTTATCTTGTATTTAATTATGCATAAAAACCATAAATTGATCCGGTTCAAATTGGTTTTGGTGATTCGGTTCACGGGAAAACCCTACAGCTACCGAGTGTTGCTTTTTGCTGAACTAGCTGATCAGCTTGTATCCATGGAATTGGCAAGTCCCACTCGTACTCTTCTGATTAATTCAGCATCCTCGAAGTCTGAGTCTGAATATCCGACGATTGTGAGATCATCTGCTCTGGGATACCAAATTCTGAGTGACTCTGTCTCTTTCAAGTATTTGACAATCCTTTGCGTGCACTTCATGTGTGATTTCTTTGGATTTACTTGATACCTAGCACACATATCTACAACATACGAAGTATCTGGCCGGCTGGCCGTTAGATATAACAATTAACCAATAATACTTCGATATGTTATTGGGTCAATGGATTAGCCTTCTTCATCCAATGAAATTTGGTATGTTGTGCTCATGGGAATCCGTAGAGTCTTAGTATATTTCTTCTGATGAATGAAGATCCCATCGTTGGATTGCTAACTTGTAGGCCTAAGAAGTATGACATCTTCCCCATCATGCTTATTTGAAAATTATTCTGCATAAGCTAAGCAAACTTTTCACAAAGGGTTAGATTCTTAAAACCAATGATAATATCATCCACATATATTTGAACAAGTAGAATATCTTCAGTATCCTTGATCAAGAAGAGTGTTCGGTCGATCTTCCCTTTCCTGAATTCGTTGTCCAGTAGAAATTCTGACAGCATCTCGTACCAAGCTCTAGGAGCTTGTTTCAGACCATATAGAGTTTTTCTCAACTTGTACACCTTGTCACCTCGTTCAAAACCTGGAGGTTGCTCAATGTAGACTTCCTCCTTTAATTCACCATTCAGGAACGCACTCTTGACGTCCATCTAAAACACAGTAAAATCATGGTGAGCAACATATGCTAGGAATAAGCTTATTGCTTCCAGTCGGGCTACTGAAGCAAATGTTTCATCAAAGTCGATTCCTTCGCACTGCACGTATCCTTTAGCTACAAGTCTTACTTTGTTGCGCACGACAGGTCCATCCTCATTACGCTTGTTCTTGAATACCCATTTTGTGCCTATCACTGATTGGTGTGTTGGTCTATATTTCTGATAGTTCTTCTTGCATTGCGTTAATCCAATCAACGGATTTAAGTCCATCAGCAACTTTGGTTGGCTCTTCCTGGGATATGTAGCAAGCTAGCATCGCACTATGTATGGTACGAATTGGATCGATAAGATCTCCTAATATAGCTTCTAATGGATGATCTCTCATTAGCCACTTTGGTCTTTGTAATTCAATAACCGGGATTGTCTGACCGTTGGGTTCTCCGATGTGGCTTCCTGAAATAGGAATGTCAACAAGTTGTAGGTTATTAAAATTTTCAAAAATACTTCTTGGGTTTCCATCTGTTAGATGATTGTTTGCTGATGATTTTGGGAATTCTCAGCAACATCTTCATTTTGCTGAATAGTCTATTCTCCTTGAGTTCCCCCTTGACTTGTGATTTCCTTGAGAGGATTAAGTGAGGCCTCAACATTATCAGTCACATCACCAACACTCTCGATTGTTTGCTGACTAGCCGAGGTCTCTAGCGTGGATGTGGATTCACTCATGAACCTAGTCAGAACAATTGGTTCAGCATCAGAAGTATTCGAGCCCGATTGTCCATTGACATCATTGGTCTCCTAAATCACATCTCCTAGCTCTCATAGTCCTGCGCACTAACGTAGCTTCATCAAAAAATAACATTGCATGTTATTTCCACAAGATTGGTGGTCTTGTTAAGCACTCTATAACCCTTGTGTGAAGGATGCCCATATCCTAGGAATACCCCTTTATTAGCTTTGGGAGAGAAAGTACTTAACTTTGACTTCCCATTGTTATGGATATAACATGGTGAACCGAAAGCACGAAGATGAGCTAAGGAAGACTTACGACCATGATAGATTTCGTAGGGAGTCTTGTTGAACCTAACATTCAAGCCACTTCGGTTCTGCGTATAGCAGCAGTCATCACGGCTTCTCCCCAATATCTCTGACTGAGATTTGTATCAGCAAGCATCATTCGCACGACCTCCTTTAAGGTTTTGTTCCTCTGTTCTGCTAAGCCATTTTGCTGAGGTGTTCTCGCAGTGGACCTTTCATGTCCTATCCCAACATCGGCACAAAAGTCCATTAGAGCACCGTTGCAAATTTTTGTACCATTATCTGATCTTATCCTTTTCACTTTGACCTCTTTGTCATTTTGTACTTGAAGTATCAGCTCGATAGGATTATCTTGACTTCATCCTTGCTCTTGAGAAGCCTCACCCTCGTGTACCTGGAATAATCATCAGCAACTAACGAATAATTTTTGTTACCTACAGTGGGTGGTGTCATAGGGCCGAATAAATCCATGTGCAGCAGCTCAAGGATTCTCTCTGAGGTGGCCTTTTCTGGATTCAATCTAAAGGATGCCTTAGTTTGCTTCCCTTGCTGGCAAGCTTTGCACACTCCTTCCTTTTTTAAGATTTCTTTGGGCAATCCTTCAACAATGTTGTTCCTGGCTATATAGTTTATAGTTTTGAAATTCAAATGCGTTAGCCTTTTATGCCACAACCAGTTGGTTTCTTCCTTGTTGAATGATATGAAGCATGAAGCTTGTTGTCCACTTTGCCAATTGACCACGTAGAGTCCTCCTTTTCTGATTCCTCGAAGCTTTACTTTTTCGGTTGTTAGCAATCTTGCATCCTGTATCAACAAAAGAAACAATGTAACTATTTTCACTAAGCTGACTGATGCTCAGTAGGTTATGCTTCAGACTGTCGACGAGGGCCACATTGATAATGTGCATTCCATTCTGCTCAATGCACACGCTTACAAGTACTCTTGCTTTTGAATTATCACCGAAGGAGACAGAAGGTCCTTTGACTTTCTGAAGATCTGTAAAGATATCTTTCTCTTCTGCCATGTGTCCTAAGCATCCACTATCTAGGATCCATTCTTTTAGTTTCTTCAAATTTCTTCTTGTTGGACCCTGTTCATGCAAAATAAAGAATTAATTTTTAGGTACCCAATCAACAACAGGTCCTGCAGGATTAGTTCTCTGGATTAGTCGCTTAGGAATCCAGACTTTTGTGATCTTGACAGTCTTTTGTCATCACGTTTTGCTACATTTCCCTTCATATTGAAGTAATGCAATGACTTAGTATGGGAATGTGTAGTGTTGTGCTGAGCCTTCACAGTCTTTTGAAAATGAGTTGGTTTAGACTCTGGCCTCAAGTAAGTGTTCCTCTTACTTGGAGTGTAGTTGGCTTCCTTGCAAACTCAGCAGATTGCTTAACCTTGCTAGGTTATGAGTGAACCTTCCTAGTAGATGAAACAGTCTGCTGGGTTTTGCTGACTTTCTCTTAGCAGATATCCTTTTTAATCTTTGCTGATCGGTCAGCAGAGGATTCTTAACCTGCCAGCATTCCTGCTGAGCAGCGTTTGCTGATTTAGCATTATCCCCTCTGTCTTTCCTAGCATTCTGCTGAACTTTCCTAGTTACAGGAACAAAAATTGTTTTCTTTGATTTCTAGGGATCAGCATTGCTCGATTCACCTTCTTCAAAACCAATTCCAGCAAAATTAATTGTGCTCCTTTGAACAAATAAAATCTCATTTAGATCTCTCCTGCTTTTAGAAAATCTGTATTGGTAAGGTTTTTGCATGGAGTTTATGCTCTTTAAGACTACATTCTCCTGTTTTAAAATTTTAAAGTTTTTACTGAGCGTGGAGAATTCAGCTTTAAGTTATAAAAGTTCCTCGTTTGCTGACCTAGATTTTTCAATCTCATTGGTCAGGATTGAAAGCTGAGACTTTAACGAGGAGTTTTCATTTGCTAAAATATATTTTAAAGCATGAAATTTTGAGAATTCTTCTAAAAGAAGATCCATAGTTATATCTCCTGAGTCAGAAAAACATGACTCAGCAGTATCATGCAAATTTGCTGAAGTAGAAGTAGCAAACATAGTAGGATTTGCTACCTGATTGCTTGTGACCGCTAAAGCTGATTCTGCTACCTGCTCTTCATCAGCGTCTTCATTGTCATTGATCTTGGCCATGAATACCATAAGAAAATCTTCTTCAGCCTCTGAGGAATAGCTTTCATCATCATGATTTGGAATGTCTGATATCTCGGTTCTGGTTAGCAGAGCTTTGACAATGGCCTTCGACGCGCATTTCTCAAAAATCTATTTCAATCTCTCCCTTTGTTCTAGATCTACTCGAGGACATTCAAATTTTAGATGGTCGGGAGAGTTGCACTCATAGCAAGTCTTTGGCGTCTTCCTGGTTGTCCGGTTCTCTTACTTTGTTATGATTCCTCTTTCTTGCCCTTAGCCTTCAGCAATAGCTTTTGCAGTCTTTTCATTTGTTCCTCCAGCTCACTGATGGAACAGTTGGTTTCTTTAGATTGAGATCCACTTGCTGATGTGGTCTCTTTTGTTGGGCTTGACTGAGCTGGGCGATTTGAGTGAAATGGCTTCTTGGTCTTCCACTTTTGCACATCTCTCTTTATGAAATATATTGCATCCTCGATGTGATTTTCAATGGATGTTGCAGCCCTCACAGCTTCATTCTTGTTAGTCTACATGATATCCCATTCATGGGCCTAAAGTTGCACTAAAAACTCTTTCGTAGTACGAAAGATCTTTCTCCTTGAGGCTCGTCACTTTGACAAACCAATAATCTTTGGGCATCTTCGAGAGTATCTTTGAGTTCATGTTGGGGGGTTCGTACGTTCTTCCAAACTCCTTTAACTCAGATATAATATAGTTGAATCTAACTTCCATATCCTTTATTATTTCTCCTAGACGCATCTGGAACGACTCGTACTTATCAATGCACTGTTGAAGCTTGTTGCGTTTCATCCGATCCATTTCTTGACTTAAGGTGCCAATAAAGTCTCACATTTCTTTGGCATTTTTGCATTCCAAAGCTTCGATCACCAAAGGTTCTGATAGAGAATTTAAGATCAACTCCATAGCCACGAAGTCCAATTGAGCGCGAATTTGGTCATCTGAAGTCCACTCCGCCTATGGCTTATCCACCATTTCTGGTCCATTTACGTTGTCACCAAGTCGAGCATTCACCTTCTGGATTTTGATCGGTCCTACTTCGATTACTTGTGCCATTTCAGGATGAATATTCTTAAAGGTGATCAACGACCTCTTTTTTCAGATGTTGTATGTTTCTGGAGAGAACTTTTCCAATTTTGCGTTGTTAGCCATTCCCTTTATCCCGAGCTTAACACGAAAACACAAGAAAAATACAAGGAAAATGGATCTGGTCCTAAGCGACTCAGAAGCAGCTAGTCTGTAAAGACTAACCACTTTGATACCACTTGTTGGTCCCCGATCAGAGTGTTTATAGTTGCAGCGAAATATTAAGTAGGTCTTGCACTTAACTTGCTGAGGTTCTGACTCAGCAAGTGTTTATAAAATGTGTTTAAACTCGAACATCACTTAGGTTTACTTCAAGTTATACAACAACACTTGATGTGTTGTGTTTTAAAATAAGCGATAACAATCCGAACAATAACCTTAGAAGCGAACTTCAAAGGTCTCGAGATAAACTCGAAAGCTTTTACTAAGCCTCGATCAATGTATGATCGGATTTTGAATTTGACAATGAGTGAGAGATTTCGCGTAAGCTTATGAATTTTTGAATTTGCTGAACTATGAGTATCTCTACGAATTCTTCTATTTATAAATGAATCTTGTCCGTTAGACACTGGATGTCTGCTCGCCAATCTCCGTTCTCCTTTTCCTGGGAAGTGCAGAGACTCTTCACATCTCCTCCTTGTTTGATTGGATCTTTCCTTAGGTAGCCGATTTTGTCAGAACGGATCTTTGAGTTTAATTCTGGAAATCTTCTTTTTGTCTGTTGATAATTCTGCCTTTTGATTCCATGAGATTCCTTAAACTCTAAAATAAAGATCCTTCTTTTTCATGGCTTTATTCCGATTGTTGATTGCTATCGGGCGTTTGCTGGGTCACTACTCACTTACTGAGATCTCAGCAATTCTACTGAGATTCAGCAATCCGCTTGCTTCAATCCTTTAGCAATCTTGATATGTTTTCTAGCCTTTTAATACTTCATTGTTTGCTAGTTGTCTTAGCAATCTTTATATTTGTTGACTCCTTCAGCTATCTTCTCGCATGCTTGAGACTTCTAGCATTCTTCTTCAAACTTTGCTGACACCTTCAGCAAACTACATCGATTACTTCTAGTTCTATTACAACTCGATTATAAATATCCTATAAAGGAATTTTACATTTTGACACAATTCTAAGTTACTAGAAACTAGATATGCTAGCTTTGATACACCAAAACTATAACAAATACAATTAAGACCAAAAGGGTACATTATTCCTAACAGAAGCAGACGAGTCTAGGTCTTACTTTCTGGAGATCGGAGGAGGTTTGGGCAAAAAAATGAAGTGGCCAAATTGAAGGTCGACAAACGACAGTGGATGAAACAAGGCAAAGACTGTATCCGAGCTTACAAACTTCAAACTCTACCTTCAAGGGATACGAACAGATGGCCTCCTACTGATTTTGTATATGTGCTGGAAATTCCAGTTTCACCCAGCCTACTCATGAAGAAGAAGTTCAATCTACTGAACCAACTCTTGAGGACTATCAAAGCATCATTGCTGCCAAGCTAGAGAAAGTGAGGAAGATTGCAGCATACCAGAGGAGGTTGGAAGAGGAGATGGAAAAGGCAAAGATGGAACTGACTTCTGCCGAACTAGAGAATGAAGAAATGGAGCAGGCGGTCTCTCTTTCTCATGATCTTGACTGTCATTTCCACTACACAGAAGATAGCCCAAGCCATACAGATGATTCAAGGGCAGGCCCAACAACTTAGAGAGGTCGCAAAGATGATCAAAAGAGGTTTGTTCATGAATAAATTTAAATTTCATTTGGAAGAAGAGGAAAAGAAGAAGAAAGCTGTTGTTGGTCCCCGATCAGAGTTATGATATATGCAGCGGAAGTATTAATGTTTATCTTGCACGTGTCCTGCTAAGGTCACGACTTAGCAAGTGTTTATCTAAATGTTTTAGCTCGTGTAATCGTCAGATTGATTGCAGTTTATACTACAACACTTGGTGTGTTGAGTTTCAAATGATTTAACCAGCAAACAAAATATCATAGCAAAGTAGTAAATGACACAATGATTTTTATAGTGGTTCGAACAATTGTTCTACGTCCACTCTCCAGTCCTCTGACTAAAAATTTCACAAGAAGAATGAGTGCAAGGTCAGGCCTGATCTCTAACGTTGAGCAGCTCCTCCGTCTAGTCTCCGCGCACCTTCAAGCACCTCGATCTCCAATCTTCAATCGGTGTTGCTCCTTAGAGTGAGGACAAACCTCCCTTCTCCTCGGATGTCTACTGCTGGGAGTTTTATAGTTCTTCCCGAAACCTATCCTTGTGTTGGCGTAGCCCATACGAATCATTGTTGCACCGCAATAGCGACTGCTAGATTCTTTCTGGAATAGAGAGAATCCCAACGTTACCTTTTGAAGATAAACTTCGCAGGTCTTCAAGCTTCTATTATGAAAGCTTGTGAAAAGCTTCAATTAAGAACTTAGCTCGGATGAGTTCGCGTGACAGAAATAATAAGTTTGATCTATTTTGTTATCTCTTGTATATACGAAATCGCGAACCTTTGAATCAAGTAAGGATGCCACCTATTTATAGGTGAAGATTCAAAAAGCCGTTTGAATCTTATCCGTTAGACTCAAAGGGAATGCTCGCCTATCTGCATGCTTCATTTTTCTGCGGTGGACAGAGATTCTTCAAGTCCTTTCGTCTTTGATTGGCGTAGCATCTATCTTTAGCCATCTCTTGTCAGAACGGATCCTTTGTAGGTTTGAACCCCTTTTTCTTCATGATGATTATTCCATCCTCTTGGTTGGTTAGTTCTTCTCGTAACTTGTAATCCGTCTGATATTTGGCTTTGTAATCTTTTTCTCGATTGTTGATTGCTGACTGTCATCTACTGACTACTGTTATGCATCGGATGTCTCCATAGATTGCTAGAGCTCCTTCTTCAGCATTCTCGTTTTTTCCTTCGCATCGCTGGCCATTCTGATCTTCAGCAATTGGATGAGTTTGTTGACTCCTTCAGCAAACTTAAACCTTTCTTTTTCTTAATCTATTACAACTCAAGTATGAATTCCTATACATGACTTTTTACAATTTACTCGATACTGAGTTGCTATAGCTTTGATCCACCAAAACATATCAAACTATGATAATTATTTAGTTTAGAGTAGAGGGGTCTAACAATATTCCTTACAATTTCCCCCTTTTTGGTGCAATCAAAGCCATTACTTTAAGCTTTAATTCTTGACTGATCATGGGAAAGATGATTACTGAGATTACACAAAGGTTTTCTATCAATTCTATTATCAGTGTCTCAACTCCCGTAGACTCAGTATGTTCCTAAACATTCCCCCTTAACATGTCAAGGGTATTGCTTGATAAATAAGTTAATCAGGTAAATAGCTACAAGATTATATTACCAAGTAAGTTCAGAGCATATTCACGCATAATATCATCAAGCAATCACAGCAACATTTTGATGGAGATCCTGGTGGGCTGAAATTAGAGAATTAATTGAAGATTAATTTTTGAGTTTATTTTTTTTAATTAAATTAAGTTTCGAATTTTTAGTTTGAGTCATTGATTTTTGAAAATTGATATGTAATTTTCGAAAATTAATATTAGTATCCAGTCTTGTTTTGGTCAAAGATATTGAGATATACTTGTTGTATATCTTAATAGATTTGATATGCTTTTTAGATTTGTTTTCCTTATTAGATTAGGTTTTTGGGGTTGCTATATATAGGCCTTGTATTAGACAATTATATTCAGTTTTCAGTTTTTAATACAATTTGTGAGATTATCTCCTCAATTATTCTGAAAACTCACAAATTCTAGTATCCCTAGAATTCAAAAAATCTGACTTATCAAATGGAATTCTGCAGCCATTTGTGGCGTCTTCTCTATATCCTTCAATTGTGATCCGAGTTGCTTCTTGAGTCGTAGGGGCTCGTTTGCGTTCTTGCCTACGGTTCTCTAAGTGTCGAGTCATGTGCGTTAGATTCCCACCGTATCTGTTCGAGTCGAGTCAGCGTGTGCCCTTCCGTTCATCGATTCTGGGATGCGATCTAAACCTTTTGGTGAGGATCATATCA
Source organism: Plectranthus barbatus (assembly GCA_026898455.1). NCBI lineage: Eukaryota > Viridiplantae > Streptophyta > Magnoliopsida > Lamiales > Lamiaceae > Plectranthus > Plectranthus barbatus. Next base: position 213,336 of record JAPKLW010000388.1, on the reverse strand, counting down.
CATTTCACACACATCACATTCCACACAGTTTGCTGATTACACCAAGTGTGTAATTTCAGCTTATTCACTTAGATCAGCATTGTACAATGAGATGTTGTCTTCAACCTGGGTTAGTTTTTTTATTGATAATCATATATTCTTCCGTACAATCACATAACCCAAATTGAAATGGAAATATTGTTCAAACGACTAGGCGATGTAGAGTTTGGAGAGATATTACTTCTTTGTCGTTGAACAGTCTGAATCAGCAGCATTCTTGGCACTTGAGGAATTAGCAGTGGGCTTCTTCATTTTGCTAAGAGTTTCTGTTGTCTTCTTCATGAAGTTGTCCATGAGAGCTTCTCGTTCTTGTCTTCTGATTATTTCCTTTTCTTCAATTCTTTTATGTTCTTCTCTCTCTTCCTCTTCATGTTGTCTCCTTAGCTCTTCTTCCTATAGTCTTCTCGCTTCCAGTCGACGAATCCTTTCTTCTTGCTCCATTGTTCTTTCTGCTTCTTCAACTAACCTCTTCTCTTCCCCCTCTTTGATCGCAGCAAAAATTCCAGTGCAGAAGGTCTCGAAGTTGTCGAGTTGGATGGCAAAAATCTCGTCTTTGGCTTCAGACACTTTGGTAGAAATTTCCTTGTGAATGATTGGTATCATTTGCTCTCCGATACTCCGTCCCACCATCGTATGAATATAGTGCTGGAGATATCTTTGATAAGTGCTGGTATTCACAGGCTCAATTGCCATGAATGTAGAGCCTCCGCAGATACAATTTGATTTTCAGCGGTAGACATGAGAGTTGTGGTTGCCAATCTTGCAGTTGAAGTGGATGGTTGGTCAGCCGGGGCCATTACAGAGTGTGTGGTTTCCCTTCCTTCTTCTTCTTCAGTAGGATACTATTCAGATAACTTTAAGTCTTGTACTCTGAAGGGCTTGTTGGCGAGTTGGTTTAGAATTTTCTCCTTGAATTCCAACATCTTCATCCTATCTTCCTCTTTCTTTCTTGCAGCTTGTTCTTATGTTAACTTCTTCTTTAGTTCTTCAGCAGCGGCCATTTGACGTCTGGTGGCAGGAGATTTGAAATTCTGAGTGAATGATGGAGAGTCTTCTATGGCGTATTCGGAGGGTGGCAGAGATCGATCTCCGGTGGCTGCTCTGTGAGCCTTGATCTTCTGTAACCTCGCAGCAACTTGCTTCTCTGTATACTGTCTCTTGGATGTCTGGTCCATCGAATCATCAGCCTATTCTTCTTCACTCCTCCAATAGTTAAGACCCATCCTTGCCATCATGATTGAGCGGTCCTCATAATGTAATTCATGAGTGACATAGTCAAAGAATCGCCTTCTCTTGAACTCAATTCTCAACCATTCTTGATCGGACATTTTTCCTTGGAGTTCAGCAGGATATGAGTCATTGACTTCGCGGCTGCTTGAGTTTCTATGAATATACTGATGTCTCGTTCCCAGGAGATGAGATCCTCGTTCTCCTCATCGCTTGCTGTGACAGAAGGGCACCACTTTTCGCTTTGCCTTGTAGTTTCTGTCGGGTGGTCCTTCCATGGGCACTCTAAGAGTTTCTTCTCTGAATATAGATTCTCCATCTGTGACAACCTTACATCTTCTTCATCAACAGAGCTCGAAGGATCACGAAAGGATATACCTGAAAATTCTGGAGAGCTGGGAACCGGAATGCGTTGTTGCCAGATGGATTCTATAGTTCTTTCGAGCATTCTTGTGGTATTTGCCTCTGTATTCCATCCTGGAACGGTTGAAGGTTCAATACCCAATTGTCGTAGATATTGCTCATTCCGAGCTCGCACTCTTCCTGTGAGCTCTGCTCAGCATTGAGTGAGGTATTTGCTTCAGCAGTATGTTCCTCAGCATTCCCTCCTTCATTGACTGTTGTAATCTGTTGTGCATCTTCTAGCATGGCTGTCTCTGAATCTGCATTCCTCTTCTCTGCTTCCTGATTTCCTGAATCGATGGCTGGGATCTGGTTTGATGTTGTTTCCAGATCAGCTTCTGCCATGATTGTCACATATCGGCTTTCTCCTTGTGCAGCCAATTGTGCTTGTTCACTTTCCTTTTCAACAACAGGACTGCTACCTTCTTTCTCAGCAGCCTGCAACAAACTTTGTTCAGAGATTTCTTCAGCACTTACGCTTCCCCCTAGATCGGTAGCGGGCTGAAATTGTGTTGCGTCACAACTCCTTTCTCTTTGTTCTGGAGTTGGCAATCTCCTTGATTCCTTTAGGGCTTCTTTCATTTGTCTTTGCTCAAGATCAGCAATCGCTTCCACATCTTCAGCGAACGTGACCTTACTCTTCCCTTTGTCGGCTTGCATCTTCTCAACATCCTTTTAAGTAATGCGACCTATTTGTTCTCCAACCTGAATCCTAGAGTTTCGCTCGTCATAACTAGCCACGACTCCTGCGTATCTTGAATCACTTTCTACAAGTGTCATCTCAAGTCAGAACTTGGCGTAGTCTCTTTGTTCTTCTGCCCTTTGGAGCGCTTTCCCTTGTCGCCTTTTTTTCCGAGATTCTCCCTCATTGGAAAATTCAAGCCTTTGCTTTGCAGTAGCAAATGTGAATTCTGTTGCCGTGTCCTTGACGACATCTGAAGATGGTAGAGAAGTATCTACCTCAGTTACATTGATTTGGAGAATGTTACCTGAAGATCTTCTTTGCTTGCCCCTTCTCTTGACTTTCTCATCGTCACTCGCTGGTTTCCCTTTCCTTTGTTGAGGGCTCCTCTGGATTCGCCTCCTCTTCAAGTTGGTTTGATCTAAGAGTTGACCAGTTACTTGTGATGAAATATCAACCAAACTTTCAAGTTCAGTAAACAAAACATCCCGTTTTGCCTTGTGTCGTTCTTCTTCAAGTTCCTCGGCAGTAAGTGGAGCAGCAGTAGGCATAACCACATGCCCTTGGTATGGTTCTTCTTTATCAGAGCATGACTCTTTAGAATTGACGTTGCTCTTTCCTTTCGGTATCAATGGTTCCCTGATGTTCTTCGGTGGTTATTGCTTTCTGGTTGGCGGTATGTAATCGGAGTAGATTAAGTCTTCACCTCGGCAGCGTTTTCCTTCTGGTACAATTCCTTCCAGAAAGTGGCTTATCTTCAATCCAAAGCATACGTCTTGAGTGAACGTGTGATCCTTCTTCACACTCTTGTTCTTGTAGACATGTCCTAGCCATTTGGTGTAGATGAACTTTGCCCAATTTCCCCGTACTTGATTCTCAATGGCCATCATGACAGCAAACTTCTTAGCACTTAACTCAGAAAGTGAGCCCACTTTGCCCACTAGTATCCTTATGACTACTTGTGCTAAACTCCTCATCGGTTCTGCTAGAGATTTCAGAGGTGTTGCTACTTTCCATGAATCGGTATATGGATCCGACTTCCATCTCAGCCATCTCATCTTCATCTCGGCTTCATCGTTGATTTTGTAGTTGGCTACATCTTCACCATTGTTGCGAAGTCCGTACGTCTTCTCCAAAACTTCTAGACTTACTATGATTTTGATACCCATGACACTTGTGGTGAAGGATTTCTCTTTTTTATCAAAAATTGCACGCGCGAAGAATTCTGCAACTATGTGTGGACAAAATTTCTTCTATTCTGCAAATAGGTATCTTAATAGGTTCTCTCGATCGAGTTTACCTATGAGGTCTTCACACCAGTGCTTTCGAAACAGTGGCTCGTACAGTATCTTGTCCTTCTTGACTTGAGCGGCCCTTTTCTGATCATTGGTAAGTTCACCAGGAAGTTTTCCATGGATTATGGTAATTAGCCGGTAGTATGGAATTGACTCATTGATGTCCTCTGATTTGTAGATGCCTATGAAAGTTGGTTGGAACTGTTCTGGTTCCTCCGAAATGTTGGTGTTTCCGGATGATTCGGCAGGGGGATTGGTGCGGTTGGAAGATTCTGCCATTGATGTATTCTTCTGAAGGCTTCAAAAAGTGCATAAGAATTTTGAATCAGAAGGTATGAAGGTATTAAGGTTAGAATTCCCAAACCAAATTTCTTTTATATGATCCCTCTTTAACCGGCTTCTACTATGAGCGGTTGGATCGCCTCTTCTGATATGGATGAATCTACGGTTGGGAAGTTGGTGACGGTTCGCCTTACATCCCTTTTCCGTTAGAACCGTGACTGTGACTGACGTGTCACCTTGGCATTCGTCGCCGCCCTGTGCAAGAGTTACATTGTAATGAAAGCAAACTCTGCAGTTTCTTCATCATTAGATCATCCCGCCTTTCGAGATATATTTGAATCAACAATCTCCTTCTTGCTGGTCAACATTCAATGATGCATGTGTTGAATAATCAGCAATGTGAAAGGCCTATGTTGAGAGCTTGGACTCAGCATACGATTGTACCTTTTGATGAGTAATGTCATGTATCACCTATTTTGCTGAGAGCTTGGACTCAGCATTCTCTTTTTGCTTTGAGGTGAATGACATAATTCTGGACCTGATTTACTGAGAGCGTGGACTCAACATTCTGTCTTTGCGGTCCTTTGTTCAGTAGATGCTTACAGCTTGCTGAGAGCTTGGACTCAGCTTTGTCATACCCTTTTTAAGCAATCTTCTGAAGTTTGCTGAGAGCTCATGCTCAGCTCTTCGGGGTTTTACTGAGAGCTTTGACTCAGTAGCCAATAGACTCTTCTAAATTTTGATCCATGTAGAAGCAAGAGTCTTCTTTACTGAGAGCTTGGACTCAATAAATATTTTCTGGTTTGTCTGCTATTCCAAAATAGCAATCATTATTAATCAACTGAGAGCTTGGACTCAGTAATACCGGATATCTGCTGAAAGCTTGGATTCAATAGTTCTTCTAGACTCTTCTAAATTCAATGAACTTCTTAAGTTCAAGAGTCCTTTTACTGAGAGCTCATCCTCAGTATCTGTCGGGAATCGGCTAAGAACTTGGACTCAGCAGTCAGCAGAGAGTAATTTGCTTGAATTTATTCACCCTTTCACCATTCAAGCACTCTGCCTCCGACGAGGTTGGGAAGACCTTTGAGAAATTCCTATCATTCGATTTTCCTTATCATTTCTTCAAATTTTTCATGGAAAATCATATGTTTTTTTTATAGGTTTCTTTACACAAGGAGTGTAATGATCTAGCATTTTGAGTTAGGCGATTATATTGTTCGAGACAACAGACTATTGTTCTCAAAGCGAGCAATTTATTGATATCATTGATTTACAAGAGTTACACTTCGCAAAGTATAATACTACAAGTTTACAATGATCAATTTGTCTTCAGACTGCTCCAATAACGCCTTTGCTAGATCTACTCCTTCTTAGTCTTTTCCCGAGCTCATTGCTGCAAGATGCCTTGCTTCCACAACAATGTGTTGTGAGGTATCCACGAGAAACTCTTCATCTTCCTGCTCCCTGTGGATAACTCTTCTTTACCTTGCGGGCAGTCTGCCTGAGCCTTAAGGAAACGTCTGATTACCATCAAATCTCATTGTCTGCTCAGATCAGATTCTTCTCTGTCCACGTACTTCAAATCTTCTAGCTCTGAATGTCATGCTGTTCTGAAGGACAACACCACTCACGAGCTTCTCCTATGATTCTTTTTGCATATACTCTATCTGAGAGCCTTCCCATGATCTCTTCCTCTTTTTCGTAGCTATGAAGCTTGATCCTGGAAGAAGAGAAGGGAAGAACCTGATTGGGCCCTTGATAACCTTGGTTGACTGGAACCAAGAGGGCTTTCCCATTCCTTGTGACTAAGGAATATCCATCTTCAGACCCACCTGATAAGTTTTTATCTCACCAACGAGAAAACTGCCATGGCCTGACAGAATGGACCGCCTATCTCCATTCGGTTCTAATATGAGAAAACTCATCGTTCAAGGTGAAGCGAGAATTGAGAGAGTCTTCTTATATGTGACCTTTGTGAAGTTTACGAACTCTTCCTCTCAATTTGGAGACTTCCAAGTCACGTTGCTCGAACCTATTCTGGAGGTATTTTGGTGAAATGGTAAAGGACGACATTTCTGATTTCTTCGAGCAGGGTTTCTGGAGAGATGGGAATGAAGGCAGAAGATAGATCTAGGGTTTCGAGGTTTTGAGATATGGATTTCTAGAGGAAGATATCTTCTTTTAAATAGACACAACCTCACCTAGAGACTCGATCCTCTAATTACTTTGTCTGCCTTAGGAACCGACGGTTTCGCTATAGCCTTTCCAAGTGGTGGCTATTTTCAGAACTAAATCATCTCGAGCCTTTAAACGAGATCTTCGGTAATGATAGCGAATATGTATTGTCGCTTTGTCACTGATGATGATCTTAATTGATGCGTCGGTTGAGTATCCCGATATTTATTCCCATATTTGATCAATTTCCCAAGATTGATTCAGATTTGTATTCATTCAGCAGTCTTCTATCTTTTGCTGAGAGCTGGGACTCAGCAATCACTTGACTTATTCTGTTGAATTCAATATTCTACTTTACTGATCATTTGTACTGCTGAGAGCGGGGACTCAGCAATCGTACAATCTGTTAATATCAGTATCCTTTGGTATATGACTATAGAATTGCTGAGAGCTGGGACTCAGCAATCTTCAAAAGAATATGTTTTTGAAGAGCGTGAGCTGGGACACACTCTTATTCCGCATCTTCTAAAGAATACCAATAACGGTTCATCAAGAATAGAATGAGAGCTGGGATTAATTCTTCCATAACCTCATCCAATTCCAATAAGCCGAGCTTGAGACAAAGCTCTTTGAATCTGCTTTATGCTAGAGGCTTGGTGAATATGTCTGCTAGCTGATCCTCTGTTCTGATGTAATCTACTGAGATATCCTTCTTTTCGACATGATCTCGAATGAAGTGATGTCGAATATCGATGTGCTTTGTTCGAGAGTGATGAACAGGATTTTTCGTGATGCACATCTCACTGTTGTTATTGCAGTAAATGGAAATGCAACCACTCCTGACTTCATAGTCTTGAAGTTATTTCTTGATCCACAGCACTTGTGTACAACAACTGGCAGCAGCTACGTATTCTGCTTCCGTTGTGGATGTTGCTACAGAGTGTTGCTTTTTGCTGAACCAGCTTATCAGCTTATGACCTAGGAATTGACATGTTCCGCTCATACTCTTCCGGCCAATTCTGCAACCTCCAAAATCAGAATCTAAGTATCCTATGAGTGTGAGATCGTCTGCCCTGGGATACCAAATTCCTAAAGATTTTGTTCCCTTCAGATACCTAACAATTCGTCGAGCATACTCTATATGTGACTTCTTTGGATTTGCTTGATATCTGGCAGATACTCCTACAGCATATGAAATGTCTGGTCTACTGGCTGTCAAGTATAGTAGTGATCCAATTATTCCTTTGTATGTTGTGGGGTCTACGGATTCGCCTTCTTCATCAATTGATATTTGACAAGTTGTACTCATGGGAATCCGCAGAGTCTTCATCTTTTCTGGGTAAAATTTGCTGATGAGATCCTTCGTATACTTCTTCTGATGAATAAAAATCCCATCGTCTGATTGCTGAACTTGTAGACTTAGGAAGTATGACATTTTTCCCATCATACTCATTTGGAAGTTGGTTTGCATAAGCTGAGCAAACTTCTCGCAGAGACCTAAATTTTTTTATCCAAATATGATATCATCCACATAGATTTGGATAATTAAAATGTCCTCAGCATCTTTGATCAAGAATAATGTTCTGTCGATCTTCCTTTTTCTGAAACCGTTTTTCAGCAAGAATTGTGATAGCGTCTCATACCACGCTCTTGGAGCTTGCTTTAGTCCGTAGAGAGCTTTCCTTAGTCTGTACACTTTGTTTCTATGTTCAAAACCTGGAGGTTGTTCCACATAGACTTCTTCTTTCAATTCGCCATTAAGGAATGCACTCTTGACGTCCATTTGAAATACTGTGAACCCATGATGAGCAGCATAAGCTAGGAATAATCTGATTGCTTCCAGACAAGCTACTGGAGCAAAAGTTTCGTCAAAATCTATCCCTTCGCACTGCGCATAACCTTTAGCAACTAATCTGGCCTTGTTGCAAATGACGAGTCTATTTTCGTCTCGCTTATTCTTGAATACCCACTTAGTTTCTATTACTGATTGATGTGTTGACGATCGATGAGATCCCATACATGATTCCTTGTGAACTCTGATAGTTCCTCCTGCATTGCGTTGATCCAGTCTGCTGATTTGAGTGTCTCTGGTACTTTGGTTGTCTCTTCTTGTGATATGAAGCAGGCAAGTAGTGCACTGTGTCTGGTTCGGATTGGATCGGCAATATCTCCTAGAATCGTTTGAGTAGGATGATCTCTTAGCAGCTATTTGGGTCTTTGAAGTTCTTCTACAGGAATGACTTGACTGCTGGATATTCCGATGGGTTCTTTTGAAACTGGTACATCAACAAGCTGTAGAATCTCCAAGCTGTCTGCTACCCTTGTTGTGTCGTCTTCTACTGAAGGATTATCTTCTGGACTTTGTATTACTAGTGTAGTATTCCTATCTATAGCAGTCTGCTCTTGGTTGTCTTCAGCATGATTGTCTTCAGTAGATCTCTCGCCATTCTGGGAATCTTCAAATATTGAGCATCCTTATCTCCTCTAGTTCCCTGTTGATCTGTAAGCTCTTCGAGAGATTGTATGGTGGCCTCAGCATTACCGATTGCATCACAGGCCCTCTTGACTGTCGATTGATCAGTCAAGGTCTCCAGTAGAGATGATGATTCATTCATTAACCTAGTCGGATCATTCGGTTCAGCTTCGAAAGTATTCGAGCCCAAAGTCCCATTGACATCAATGGTTTCATGAAACTCATCTCTTTGGCTTCTTATGGTCCTGCGCACTAAAGTAGCTTCATAAAAAATAACATTGCATGTTATTTCCACAAGTTTGGTTGTCTTATTAAGTACTCTATATCCCTTATGAGACGGATGTCCGTATCCTAGGAACACTCCTTCATCGGCCTTGGGAGAAAAAGTACTTAATTTCGATTTTCCGTTATTATGGATAGAACATGGCGAACCAAAAATACGAAGATGAGCTAAAGAATGCTTACGACCATGATATATTTCATAGGGAGTCTTGTTGAAGCGAAGATTTAATCCGCTTTGATTTTGCGTGTAGCAAGCATTCATTACTGCTTCTCCCCAGTATTTCTGACTTAGATCCGTATTGGCAAGCATTGTATGCACGGCTTCTTTTAAGGTTCTGTTCCTTCTTTCTGCCAAACCATTTTGTTGGGTTGTTCTTGCAGTGGACCTTTCATGTCCTATCCCAGCATTGGCGTAGAAGTCCATCAATGCTCCATTGCAAAATTCTGTACCGTTGTTGGATCTTATCCTTTTGACCGTGAGCTCCTTGTCATTTTGAACTCTAATTATCAGCTCCGGAAGGATAGTTCTCACTTCGACCTTGCTTTTGAGTAACCTCACCCATGTGTACCTAGAATAGTCATTAATAACAACTAGAGTATATAATTTGTTACCTACAGTGGGTGGTGTCACAGGGCCGAATAAATCCATGTGCAACAACTCAAGGATTCTGTTTGAGGTGGCATTTTCTGGATTTGAATTGAAGGACACTTTTGCTTGCTTTCCTTGTTGACAGGCTCTGCATATTCCTTCCTTCTTAAAGGTTTCTTGAGGTAAACCAGCAATAATGTTATTTCTAGCAATATAATTGATGGTTTTAAAGTTCAGATGCGTTAGTCTTTTGTGCCATAGCCAGTTTGTTTCTTCCTTCTTAAATGCTATGAAGCACGATGCTTGTTGACCACTTTTCCAATCAGCAATGTAGAGTCCTCCTTTTCTTATTCCTCTAAGCTTTACTTCACATCTACAACTTCGCAACCTATGTCAAAGAAGGAAACAATATATCCATTTTCACTTAGCTGACTGATGCTCAGTAGATTGTGCTTGAGACTATCGACGAGGGCAACGTTGATTATTTGCATTCCATTTTGCTCGATGCACCCTCTTCCGTTTACTCTGGCCTTGGAGTTATCACCAAATGAGATTGAGGCTCCTCGGAACTTGCGAAGTTCTGTGAAGATCTCTTCATCTCCTATCATGTGACCTGAGCATCCACTGTCTAAGATCCATTCTTTGAGTTTTCTTGATAATCTTCTTTCTAAACCCTGTTCCTGCAAAACAAAGAAGTTATATTTTCGGTACCCGATCAATTACGGGTCCTGCAGGATTAGTTTTCTGGATTATTCCCTTAGGAATCTAGACTTTTGTGATTTTGATATTTCTTTTGTCATCACGTCTCACTTCCCTTCCGTTCTTGTTGGCATAATTTTGATAATCAACATAGGGATGTGATGTAGTGTGTTGAGCCGTCACTGTCTTTTGAAAATATTTTGAAATATACTCTGGCCTCAAGTAGGTGTTCCTTCTACTTGGAGTGTATGTTGGCTTCCTAGCAACCTTAGTAGATTGCTTAGCCTTGCTAGGATTTGTATGAACCGTCCTAGCAGGTGGAACAGTCTGCTGGGTAACATATATTGACTTTGCTGGCTTTTTCTCAGCACATCGAAAGTTCAATCTTTGTCGAGCAGTCAGCTGAGGGATATTGGTCTGCCAGCATTTCTGTTGTTCAATTGACTTAGTTTTTTCCCTCTTGTCTTTCCTAGCAGTCTGCTGAATCTTCCCAGTAGCAGGGATAAAAGTAATCTTCTTTGGCTTACTTGATTCAGCGACACGAGACTTTTTACTAGCAAAACCTATTCCAGCAAAGTTCTTCGAACTTCTTTGGACACTTAAAATATCATTTAAATCTCTTGTGCTTTTTGAAAATTTGCATTGATAGGCATTTAGCACTGAGTGATTACTTTTCAAAGTTTCATTTTCCTGTCTTAAGGTATTATAACTACTGCTTAAGATGGAGAATTCAGTTTTTTAACTTTAAAAGTTCCTCATCTGCTGACCTAGATTTATCAATCTCACTGGTCAAACTTGAAAGTTGAGATTTCAGAGAGGAGTTTTCTTTTACTAGAATATCCTTTAATGCATGAACTTTTGAAAACTCTTTTAACAGGTATTCCACAGTTATCTCATCTGATTCTGAAAAACATGAATCAGCAGTGTCATGCATATTATCATAAATTAAAGCAATAGACATCGTAGTGTTTGTTAACTGGTTTGTTGTGGCAGCTAGAGCTGATTCTCATGTCTGCTCTTCGTTGATGTCTGCCATGAACACTATTTGAACATCCGCTTCATCTTCTGATGAGTAGTTTTCGTCGTCATAATCTGGGAAGTCTGGTAATTCTGTTCTTGTCAGCACGCTTTGGTGACCGCCTTTGATGCGCGTCTTTGGAACAGCTTTCTCAGTCATTCCCTTTCTTCTGGATCTACCTTTGGGCATTCGAACTTTAGGTGATCTGGGGAATTGCTCTCAGAGCATGATCTTGGTGCTCTCTTGTTGTTTTTGTTGTCCGTTGATTGAGTCTGCTGGAGATCTTCCTTCTTCCCTTTTGCCTTCAACAATAGCCTTTGAAGTCTCTTCATTTGTTCCTCCAGCTCGCTCACGGAACATTATTTTATTTGAAGTGAGATCCACTGATGGAAGGAATCTCTTTTGTTGAACTAGACTGAGCAGGTCGATCTGAGTGGAATGGCTTCTTTGTTTTCCACTTTTGTCCATCTTTCTTCACAAAGAATGACGCACTTTCCATTGGTTCTTCAATGTTAATTGCAGCGCGAACAACGTCATTCTTGTTGATCTGGGTGATATCCCATTCGTGAGCTTCCAGTTGAGCGAACATGTCTTTGGTGTTAATCATTGACAAATCCTTATCCTTTAGACTGGTTACTTTAACGAATCAATCCTCCTTAGGTAGTCTTGAGAGAATCTTTGAATTCATGTCAGGAAGTTCATATGTTCTTCCCAACTTCTTTAACTCAGCTACAATCTTGTTGAATCTTGCCTCCATGTCCTTGATGGTTTCACCTGGAATCAAACAGAAAGATTCATACCTGTCTACCCACTGTTGTAGCTTGTTTCTCTTCATCTGGTCCGATTCTTTGTCTAGAGTGCTGAGAAAATCCCACATTTCTTTAGCACTATCGTACTCCAACGCTTCAACCATTAGAGTAGGTGATAAGGCACCTAATATGAGATCCATGGCGACGTAATTTATTTGACCACGGGCTCATTCTTCTCGAATCCATTCTTCAACTGGCTTATCCACCATTACGTCTGGTCCTTCTACGCTCTCTCCGACCCTTGATGTGTGTAAAATGACCTATATTTCGATGTCTGAGCATGCATGTTTGTGGTCATTTTACTCTCATATCATATGTTTTTGTTGTTCTTTTGTCGTGTTTTCGTGTTTTGTGTTTTGGATGATGTAGGTTGAGTTTTGAGCATAAAACAACATTTTCGGCTTAGTTTTTGAGGAAAAAGTTGTGAGGATCCAGAACAGCTCGGCCGGGCCAGAATGGCTCGACCGATCCTGAGCCAGATAGAGGTTGAGCTCAACCGATTCTGATTTGGCTCGACCGATCCTGGCAAGAGAGAGGCTGAGCTCGATTTATCCTGATTTGGCTCGACCGATCCTAGCAAAACAGAGGCAAATCCCGGTCGAGCCAAATCCATCCTGGGCAATCCAGATCGGGAGTTTTTGGCGGTTTTCTTTGTTTCAAGTCATCCCGGGCGAGCCGATTTTGGCCCGGGCTATCTGAGGCTCTGCCAACTCATTATAAAAAGGGGGAAACTCAAAATCGGAAGGGACTTTTGATACTTTTTACAAAATCTACCCCAAATCCTCCTAAATCCTCTCTACAATTTCATTTCCATCCCTTCCAAAACCTCACCCAAGGGTATCAAGGAGCTAATCCATCATCCTTGGAAAAGAATTGAAGATCCAGGGGGGTAGATCAAGACCAAGCAAATCCAATTGGGGAAGATTTCATTTTCTACTTATCAATTGTAATGGATTTATTTCATTTCAACTTTGTATTGTTACAATTGAGAGGTATGTTGTTCTAATTCAATTTGGATGTTGATTTGAACAAGGATGTATCAAGATTAGGTTTGATAATTGTTTGTTTACCTCCCTATTTGTGATTGAAGCATACTAGAGCTTGTTCCTATTCATCTAGATGTAGGTAAGAGTCAATCTAGGTGATAATTAACACAATCATTGCAACCAATACGCGAATAGGTGTGTCGTGAATAGCATGTCTTCATATGTATCTCTATCCAATCCCTGTGCGGAGGAAGTGCATAGGTCCATAATTTGCGAGCTTTTAGGAGTGAGTTAGGAACTTATAATGTGACTGTTTGTAGTTTCTAGCATCATCAACGGCCAATTCGCCGTGACAAGGGATTGGCTATATTAGAGCGAATTGATCATCCATCTAGGGATTACAATGTGTTTATATCAATGATTAACCTAATTGGATTACATCTATGTTTATTTCAACATCCTATCTACCTCATTTGAGTATTTCTTTGTCTTGATTTACCAAAGTGTGGAGAGAATTGATTTCATTGATTGAGATTCAATGTTGATTTGTGGTTTAATTCATTGCTTGTTATATGTTGTTAGCATAGGTTTAAATTTATTGCCTAGTTTGATAGAAATCACTCAACGATTTTATTTTGCCTAGCTATTAGACTTTGCTATAGTATCCTGGTGATCTAGCAGGCGAAGGGAAGAAGGACCTGGATTGATAATTAAACCTTGTGTGCGCATTGAGAATTTGCATGTTGCACATCATGGATCTTGATGGGTCCATGTTGGTCCCGGTTTTTCAGAGTATAAAACGTTACGCAGCGGAAATAATGTTAAGTGTTTTCTTGCACGCTACTTACACACAGCTGACAACTGGCAACTGGTCAGTTGGTGCTGGTTACTCAGTACACAGCTGACAACTGAGACCTGTCAGCT
>JAPKLW010000388.1:85337-199441 GCA_026898455.1 Plectranthus barbatus | reverse complement strand
CTGACGGCGGCAGGTATGCTTTTCCGGAAAAGATCCATACCTAAGACCGCTTTATCTGACACAGATCTCTTTGTGTCAGAACGGCTCTCTCTGTCAGTCCGAGGAATAAGACTGGCGTCTTGTGACTGATAGACTTTAAGTTATCCTTCCTTAAAGTCATACTTTGTCAGTCGATTCCTCAGAGAATCTTCTTTTTGTCTCTACTACGCGGGGAGAGAGAATCTGGAATTCTGCTGGTAACATCTGACTGGTAGATCATACTGGTGATCTTGTGCTGGCAGTCTCTGCTGGTGACTTGCCCTGGCATCATCTAAGTCTACCAAATCTCTGGATGTTAACTCTTTACGGAATCTCTCATGACTGGTGAAATCACCGCTGGTGAATAGTGTAAGTAGGAACACGCATTCTCCTGGTAAGGTTTGTCAGCCGCCTGCTGATGAAACCCTTCCCAACTGGTGAACAGTACCCAGTCATAAGCGCTTCTCATGCTGGTGAACAGTGTCAGCACGAGTCTTTGTCAGCCGCCTGCTGATGAAACTTTTCCCAACTGGTGAACAGTAGCCAGTGGTAAGCGTTTCTCATGCTGGTGAACAGTGTCAGCATGAGTCTTGATCAGCTACGACTTACAACACAAAGACCTAAACAGGACTTTACATAAAAGACTAGAGCTATGTAGAGACAACTGACGCTGGTAGGACTTAGGATTTGATCCACCAAAACTATAATCTAAACAAGTAAGCTACTGGGGGAGGAAACCTTTAGACAGATTTTCCCAACAGTCCAACTTCGATCACTCGTCTCATCTCTGGATGCACGTTCATTAGTGTGATCATCGACCTCTTTTTCCAAGTAGAATAGGATTCTTGAGTAAACTTGGGAAGTTTTGCTTTGTGCGCCATTTTCTTGAACCTGAGCTAAACACAAAAACACAGATATGCAAGAAAAATCTGGATATGGTCCTTGGCGACTCAGAAGTGGCTAGTCTGTAAAGACCAACCGCTCTGATACCACATGTTGGTCCCCGATCAGAGTTATGATATATGCAGCGGAAGTATTAATGTTTATCTTGCACGTGTCCTGCTAAGGTCACGACTTAGCAAGTGTTTATCTAAATGTTTTAGCTCGTGTAATCGTCAGATTGATTGCAGTTTATACTACAACACTTGGTGTGTTGAGTTTCAAATGATTTAACCAGCAAACAAAATATCGTAGCAAAGCAGTAAATGACATAAGGATTTTTATAGTGGTTCGAACAATTATTCTGTGTCCACTCTCCAGTACTTTGACTGAAAATTTCACTAGAAGAATGAGTACAACGTCAGGCCTGATCTCTAACGTTGAGCAGCTCCTCCGTCTTGTCAGCGCGCACCTTCAAGCACCTCGATCTCCAATCTTTAACCGGTGTCGCTCTTTAGAGTGAGGACAAACCTCCCTTCTCTCGGACGTCGACTGCTGGGAGTTTCATAGTTCTTCCTGGAACCTATCCTTGTGTTGGCATAGCCCGTACGAATCACTCTTGCACCGCAATAGTGATTGTTAGATTCTTTCTGGAATAGAGAGAATCCCAATGTTACATTTTGAAGATAAACTTCACAGGTCTTTGAGCTTCTATAATGAAAGCTTGCGAAAAGCTTCAATTAAGAACTTAGCTCGGATAAGTTCGCGTGACAGAGAGAATAAGTTTGATCTATTTTGTTATCTCTTGTATATACGAAATCGCGAACCTTTGAATCAAGTAAGGATGACACCTATTTATAGGTGAAGATTCAAACAGTCGTTTGAATCTTATCCGTTTGACTCAAAGGGAATGCTCGCCTATCTGCATGCTTCCTTTTTCTGCGGTGGACAGAGACACTTCAAGTCCCTTCGTCTTTGATTGGCGTAGCATCTATCTTTAGTTGTATCTTGTCATAACGGATCCTTTGTAGGTCCGAACCCCTTTTTTCTTCGTGATGATTATTCCATCCTCTTGGTTGGTTGGTTCTTCTCATAACTTGTAATCCATCTGATATTTGGCTTTGTAATATTTTTCTTGATTGTTGATTGCTGACTGTCATCTGCTGACTACTATTATGCATCGGATGTCTCCGTAGATTGCTAGAGCTCCTTCTTCAGCATTCTCATTGCTTCCTTTGCATCGCTGGCCGTTCTGATCTTCAGCAATCTTCAACAATTGGATGAGTTTGCTGACTCCTTCAGCAAACTTGAACCTTTCTTTTTCTTAATCTATTACAACTCGAGTATGAATTCCAATACAGGACTTTTTACTATTGACTCGATACTGAGTTGCTATAGATTTGATCCACCAAGACATATCAAACTATGATAATGAATTGGTTTATAGTAGAGGGGTCAAACAATATTCCTAACAGCTGTCGAAGAAATCGAAAGAATAAGGTAGGAACTGGTTGACAATGAGGAAGAAGCAAGGAGAATTATAAGTGGCTTAACTCCATTTACCCTGGCTATAAATGTATCTCTTGAAATTCCATTGATTGAATTGTCGGCAGATCAAGCCATAACCAGTTCTTCCCAATATGCCATCATCTTTGAGGTAACATTTTGTCCAGTCCCAACTAGAAGTAATCAGGCAAGAAACCCAAGAGTTAAAGACCAAACTGGAAGAAAAAAAAGAAGAAAAATATTCAGAGACGTTGGAAGTCGTCTCCTCTATCAAGTAGACCATGGAAACTCTTTTTGTGTTGTCAAAAGGGGGAAAGAAGAGAGAAAAGAGGAAAATAAGAGGCGAGAAGCTGAAGAAGCAGAGAGAAGAAGCCGAAGAAAAGAGGAAGGAGGCTCAATTTCAAGCCATGATGGAGTTGGCACAAAAATTCACTGATCCTAAGCCTTCATCCTAATCTAGCAGATTCGTAAGTGTTTTGATCCTCTAGTTTTTGAATTTTTCAAACCTGGGTCTTTTTTCATCTAGTTTTCAGTTTTTATGTATTTGTCACATACCACATTTAATGAAAAAATGAAAACTGGATTGAAGACAAACTCTCATTATCTGTCTCTCTCTCTCTCGCTCTTATGATTGTGTTTTTAACCTAGTTGAATTCACATGTTCCAGTGTGATCAGCATTCTTATTTGCACTGTATTTTGAATTTTATCGAGCAACATCTCTCTAATTCAGGGGGAAGATCAAATAAAGTAGGTCGGATAAGGAAATGGTGTTTTTGAGTAGAGTCATTGTAAACTCAGTTCATCAATTGTCCTTTTCCAAACTCTTAGGAAGATGGTTTTGACAATACCATAAAGGGGGAAATTGTTAGAAACTAGGAAATTGGTTTACTCCTTTATTTGACGTTTTGGTGTGTCAAAACTAGCTATAAGTTTCTAGTAAGTTTCTTCATGTAATCCTTGTATATAATAAATCGAGTTGTAATAGAGAAACTAGAAACTGGAAGCTCTGAAGATCATGAAGACAAGAATCTAGTTTCTAAATTAGAAACTAGAAAAGAGCTTGAGATGCTGAAGTTAAGTTTCAGAACTTGAAACTTGAAAAGACTAGAAAATCAGTTTTTGGAAACTGAGTTTTCACCTGCGATGCTTTCACAAAGGAAGGAAACTAGAAACTTGAAATATGAACGAATTCAATTTTCAGTTTCTAAGCTTAAAGAGCACGTGAAAAGCGAGAACACAGAAGGAATTCGAGTGAAAAGTCTTACCCAAGATTCCTTAAATTATGTCGAACTCAATCATGTACGAGAAATCTTTAGTTTTTAAGTTCCTTGGACTGAAACTCGCTCTGACAAGAACAGGTGAAAGTATACTTCGAAAAGGCAAAATCATATTTGAATAGTGCAGAGCAAACTGCTACAGCAGAAAAAGAATGGGCAATGATTAGACGACATGCTCTTTGTCTCTAACGACTAAATATGCCTATAAATAGCAGACCACTACATCAGAGGAGGGCACCTGAAACTCGCGTGGAAACAAGCCAAAACTCTGTCAAAGTAAAAGCTCTCAAAAGTACCCTGAATACTTTCGTGTGTCTTTCGAGAACACGAAGCTTAGCTTTGTAGCTTAAGCTAGTCATTTGGTGTTTATTAATTTTCAAGTAATAAACACAGCAGTCAATTTTCCTTTTTGGAATTCAAATTATCACGGGCAATAGCCAACCACCGAAGTTCTAGGAAGAACAACAAACATCCACCATTCCAGTTTGAAGGCTGCGAGGTGCGTTCTCACTTCAAAATTGAAGAAGGAAGCAGACCAAGTTTCTGGCCGAATGCACTAGTGGGCCGAAGGACATTGGAATCCAACGGGCTAATTATAGATCGTGAGGATCTTGTAATCTGTTACTTAGTGAATTCACGGATTAAATTCTGAAGAATGGATGTAGGACTTAAGGATCCGAACCACTATAAATATCCTAAGTCATTTATTGCTTTATTTAAATTTCTCCATTCCAAATTTTCAAGCTTATATGAAACATTCAATACTTTCTAATGAGATGAGATGGATTTAAATTTACTATTTTTTCTTAAAAAATAAGATAACCTACAAGAGTCGGATTAACGCGCCTCAAAACGCGTGGATTAACGAAAATAAAGTGATGTTTGCCGCATATAGGTACAGTACAATTTTCCTGAATTTTTTTTTAATTTTTAATTTCTATTTGATCTTGCACGAATGAAGATATCATTTCTTTCAATACACTCAACCATGATAAATACCATACAATTTTCCAGCTGATAACTCCAAAAATATTCGATAAAAAAGTAATCTTTCCCGGTTAATTATTCGTTTGCGTGAAATCTGCGACAGCCCATGTTTTAATCCAACTGTTCGTCATCAACAATCAATCCGTGAGTTTGATTTTTCCTTCCCTTCCCTTCAATTTTTTTTTTTTTTTTTTTTTGGATTTTATTAGACTGTTGCTTGCCCTAAAAAAGTTCATATCTTGAGCTACTTCTTGCTTTACCGTATATTAATTCTTTCTGCTATTGGGTTTTCGACTTCAGAATTATTGAAATCTTGAAACTTCTTGAATTTTGAGATTTTACTGTAATACTATTTTAGTGATGGTTGGTTAGATGATTAGATGATTAGATGATTTGGGTTTTCTTTAGATGTTTACAATTTTAATGCTATTCTGAATCTTGAATTAGCAACTGCTTTGTTTATGGGATTTGTTCTCTGTTTATGATGTTTCTAGCTCCTTTTTCTTTTCAGTTGCGTTTAAGACTTCATAACTCTTGGAGGGTGAAA
Source organism: Plectranthus barbatus (assembly GCA_026898455.1). NCBI lineage: Eukaryota > Viridiplantae > Streptophyta > Magnoliopsida > Lamiales > Lamiaceae > Plectranthus > Plectranthus barbatus. The sequence goes on along the minus strand of JAPKLW010000388.1, from coordinate 194,226 downwards.
GTCCGTACTTTGAAAACTGAAGTAGAGATATAAAGAAGTTGGCTGATGTTTTGATGAAAAAAGTGAATTGCTGATTTTTTTTGAAGCAAATGAGGTTGGAGTGCAAAATCTGGTGATAGTATCACAAGTTCGATTGCAGGGGATGCAAAACTTTTTTCCTTAAGGAATTTCATCAGTCTGGTTTTCTTGGTTATGATATTTTGTGGTTTTGGACTACAATAGAGTTGTAATAAGAGGATCCACCTCAGGCATCGCGGGGGGGTTAAGTTAATATTACAGTTGAGTTGTGGTTGTTCTGTGATAATTTTGTTTGATGAAGATTTGAAGAACAAAGTACGAGGGAAGAAGTGTCTTCAAGCATTAGGTTTTGTAACATAGAGATTTAGAAAGATGCAGAGGGTGCGAGTTTCATCACACCAATCTCCGGTGCATAAGCTGGGGGATTCACAAATGACTTTGTCCCCAAAATTTAGGTTAGCTGCAACATGTTCTTCGTTGCTAGACCCTGCTCTAGAATTAGAACTATCGATTAGGGGAGAGCCTTTGATTCCTGGACTTCCGGATGATGTTGCTCTACAATGCCTCCTTCGCGTGCCAGTTGATAAACACACAGCTTGCAAGGCTGTGTCCAAACGTTGGTACTTGTTGTTTGGCAGCAAGGAGCAGTTCTTTAGCTTGAGGAAGGAGCTGGGATTTCATGATCCATGGCTTTTTGTTTTTGCTTATCACAAATGTACCGGGAAAATCGAGTGGAAGGTTCTTGACCTTACCCACTTCTCTTGGCACACGATCCCGGCTATGCCTTGTAAGGACAAAGTGTGCCCTCAGGGTTTTAGGTGTGTTTCCATCCCCCACGAGGGTGCTCTCTTTGTTTGCGGGGGAGTGGTTTCAGATGTTGATTGTCCACTTAATTTAGTATTGAAATATGAAGCACGAAAGAACCGTTGGACGGTGATGAAAAAGATGATTACTGCAAGGTCCTTTTTTGCAAGTGGGGTTATTGATGGGATGATATATGTCGCCGGAGGTAATAGCACAGACTTGTTTGAGCTCAATTCAGCTGAGGTGTTGGATCCTAAGAAAGGGACGTGGCGCCCTGTCACGAGCATGGGAACAAACATGGCCTCGTATGATGCAGCAGTTCTCAATGGTAAGCTTCTAGTGACGGAGGGCTGGTTTTGGCCCTTTTATGTGGTACCTAGGGGACAGATTTATGATCCATTAACTGATAAGTGGGAGAATATGGCTGCGGGCCTCCGGGAAGGCTGGACCGGATCGAGTGTTGTGATACACGGGCACTTGTTTGTGGTAACGGAGCATGAAAGAACAAAACTGAAGGTGTATGACTCGGGGGAGGATTCATGGGATGTTGTGGAAGGCCCTCCTTTACCAGAACAGATATGCAAGCCTTTCCGGGTGAGCTGCTGGGAATGCAAGATATACGTTGTTGGCCGGAATCTTCATGTGGCTGTGGGCCATATAACGAAGCGTGCCACCGGTTGTGGGAAGAAATGTGGATTTTCTGTTCAATGGCAAATGGTGGATGCCCCTGGAGCTCTGTTTGACCTAACACCCTCAAGTGCACAGGTTCTATTTGCTTAGGACATGGCTGTTTTTGTCTTTTGTTTTTGTTTTTATTTCTGTTTTTGTTTGTGGTGCTGCAAGATTAACTGTATGAGAGTCGGTTAGTTAGAGGGCAATGTTTTGTATGGATTGCTTTTGTTGTATAAATATATATATATATGTGTAAAGCTTCAGAATCGATGATGCGTTTGGTCTTGATTTTTATTGAATTTGTGGTTTCATTTGATTCATAGAGAGTTTGGTCCTAGTCTTGCTCACTCCATTTAGGTGCAAATGCCTGTCATTTCCCATCCCAATCATTCACGTCACATCAACTTCACAACTCCATTTAAATAATTTCAAACCAACTTTAAAATTCTTTAATCGAAGAGGAACTTTTAGAGTAGACTAGACTAGAATAATCAGTTTTTGGCCATTTTGACATGTGAAAAATGTTTTTCAGCTCTACTACTTTACACTTTACAGCCTGCCTCAAGAGCCAAGTCTCTCTCTCGCGCGCGCACACACACACACGCCAATCTTGAGTGAGAAGCCATGGCAACTTCACCATTGATGATATAGAGTAAGTTTTTTTAGAGCCCACAACTTCCACAGGTGTTCACATCCTTGAGAACTATGTCTATGACCATAGACAAGGTGAAACATTAAGATAGAGATCCAAACTGGAATATATGGAGCAATCTTAATCTATTGCATTCATAAACAGATTTTTAAGGAAATATAGTTACACTGAGCATCACAAAAGTAAAAAAACTGTGAGTTCCTGTACACAGTTTCTGGGATCTTGAACAACTTCCCACACCTTGATAAACGCGCCATTTACAGGAAAAATGTACCGTACCTTGTGATGACAACTTATTCATGCAAGGTAGTTGTATATTTGGGGGTTGTTTTTGTCTCGCTCCAGATACTCTCGGTCTATCAGGCTCTCGATCCTCTTCTTCAAGTCGGCTGGTTTAATCGGGAACTTCAGCTGCTGAAAGAGTTCAGTGATCAGTAGAGTGTGGCTCAGTACTTTTCTGGTCTTCATAATCCGAACAATAGCAGCATCCACCTGTATGATTATGAGCAGCCCATCAAAACTAAATTAGTGCATGATGCAAGAAGAGAATCTCACAAGCACTGTTCAACTGGACCTGATATTGACGGTCTTGGAATACCCTCTCTGTGGTGCTTGTATTCTCCTCAACTGTTTCCTTCATTTGAATTGCATTTACCTACTTACACAGTTGGTTAGCCTTACGTATGGTATCAAGAAATCTACCAACTCATCAGCATAAAAACTCATTTATGCAAGAGATCGAAGAATGCTTACTACCTTTATGCGATATAGTGGAGCAGTAAATTGATCATCAAAGATAAACGTGTCATCATCTTCCACATCTCTGCCTTTAGGAATCTGCAAGAGCAATTCTATTACTAAAGAGAAATGAGACTCAGAGATCCAAGGAAATCGAATGAATACTCACTTTTTGAAGAACGCGGATCTTTCCACATGCAAGGGACTGCAAAGTCCTCCTTAGCTCTTTATCCTCAATTCCGGTAGATTCCTTTATATCTTGAAAGCAAAGACTTTGTGCATCATTGAAAAGCATCAGTACAACAGTCTGTCACAGAATACACACACGATTACAAGATAAAAGTAGAACCATGCCAAGGCAATGCTAAATGTAAAGAGGAGAAAGTTATAAGGCTATAAGCATTTTAATTTCTCAAGATCATACCTGAAACAGAGAAACTGCCAGCTCCTTTTTACCTTTGGGGAAATTTGCTTTAAGAACACAATGACCTAATGAATTTTGCCACATCAATCGCCTCCCACTATACTTGCTTAAGTAAAACTCCTTAAATATATCCTGAAGAGTGATTTAAAACAATTTAAAACATTACATGGCTATTCTATGGAACATGATTCTCTGCCATCAAACTTAAATCACAAAATAATCAAACCTGATAGACATTGAGTTCATGAGGCAACTGGACATCCATGGGAGGATATGTTGGCCAATACCTGCAATCCCCATACATTGCATACATGAGAGATTTGTTATGTGCAAGAGAGGTCAACATAAAGGCAACGAAAAACAACTTACCCAGTGGTTAAGACATGGACACTCATCTCGATCCCAGATGGGAGCTTTGTCCGAGCTTGAGACGATTGCTTGAATGATTCATTAATCTCTTTTGACAATTCAATGTCCTGGATTAAAGTTACGTATAACATCAAAATACTGACAATCTTAATCATTGATGGATTTGAGATACAAAAAGTGCATAAGCAAAAAGATCTTATTTATCATAGATAAGTTCCAGTTTTTACTTATCAAAGAAATACATTTTCCAGACTAAAATAGATTTTCTGATAATTTTCCAGCAAGCAACTGTGTTTCTAACAAATTGTTATCTATAGACATGTACATGATACGTTAAGAGATAAACCAGTTAATCAGGAACTCAAAAATTATTATCACCAAAGCCGCACAGCTTATGCAACAAGTATCATGTATATGTAGTGTCCTAACAGATTATCGAATGTGCAAGAAATATTCTGAAAATGAATCTATGACCAATGACAGTCATTCTTGTGCCAGTGGCCATCATATGAAACTGCTATGACTCCAGCAAAAGTGCTGTAAGAAATGATTATCATTCAAGTAACCAAGCTAGTTGGTAACACAATATACATCAGATACCTTAAAACCAGCAATTTATTGAGGAAACTGGAGTTTTTACGAATATTCAATATATAGAAACTATTTATCATGATTCATAAGTGAATCAGACATCAGGCCTCTAGCCCTGAAAGACAAATCCATACCTTGAACATTCCTTCAAGTTTGTTAGTAAATTGACTGCCACATTCAGTTTTCAACTGCAATAACAGATCCCAGTCTTTAATGAGCATGTGTAAAGAGATATATGGAGGGAGTCGAGGAAAAGACTGAGAATTTTTTTTTAACCTTGGTAATCATAGACTTCTCTGCATCAATGGAAGCACTTTTACCCAATAAAAGCCTTTTAGCAAGATCTTTCTTATAGAAAGCCTCGAATACATCCTTGCCCTAATCAAGGAGTAAGAAATACATTTTAGCAGCTTAATTAGTTATATCGCAAGGTAAATGTAGAAGGATACCAATCATAACTAAAAGTAACAAGCTTGCACCTACCTGTATAAATCTGAATAAGACCAAAACTTTATCGAGTGTACCCTCCAATTCCTCTTCTGATGTACCCTTATTTCCTGCACGGAGCTTCTCATCCACGAACTTGGCAATTAGCTCAGCGGGCCGATTCTGGGAAGGAGCATAACATTAATCACTTAACTGTAGATTGAATTAATATACAGACACTAATATTCTAAGGCTATAAAAATGTTAATATCCAGGAAAAGATAATACCATTAGTCACTTACTATATGACTGTATTTATATAAAGAAACTGCGATTATACGGCCATAAAAATGTTAGGCATATAAGTTGGGATCCCTAACTTAACCCACATTCATGGTCAAGGGTCAACCCCGCTTATACTATCATCTAAACTTAACAATTCATCCCCCTATCAAATCAGACGGCCACAGCCATAACACCCCGGAGCAATCCAATCAAAATCCCACACCATGGTTGTAACCTACTTCGGGCCCACATCCAAGTTGCAAGGCCCACACATTAGCCATTTTCCGTGATAGGTCCATATGGCAAATTGGATCAAATTGTAAGACATACAAGTTGAGAGCCCCTTCTTAACTTAAAATTATGGTCAATGGTCAAGCATTAACTCCCACTTATATGCCCATCCACTAGTTCATGCAGAAAATCCTGTTTCAATCCGAAACAAGATTTTCCATCACAAATGTACCAACTCAACTAATCCACACATTATCATATTGCTATCATTCCATTTCATGATTCAAGGGATACAGAAAGAAAATCAAAGTAATGTCAATAACTTCAATGAGCTTCTACATTTGTTCACAGAACAAAGTAGAAAAAATATCAAAGTGAATCGATTGTAGCATACTACCTGCCGGATATTAATGAGATGTTCAAAAGCATCCTTGATGGTGTTGCTAAATGATTCATTTTTGGAAAAGCTTTCTTCCCATATTCTATCAAGATTTGCCTTAAACTCCAACAAGCTGGACACCATCTCTTTGTCCTTTTCTTCATCCATGACAATACTCTGGCCAGTTCTTCGGATGTACTGATTAAGGGATTGTCTTAATGATTCAAGTGCATTCACCCTAGAGAAGAGCATGTACATCCTCTGAAGGTCTTCTATACGCTTCCCATCCATAAGTGTCATGAAGCCCTGCACAGGTAAGTCAGAATAACAGACCATTCATATGCGAGCACAAGGAAAGAGAGTGATTGCTAAATAGATTTTCAATTGACTCCAAAACAGCCACCTTATCCAGAACAGCATTTATATGACGCTCGAGCAGCTGCCTTTCTGCAGTGGCCACTAGTGGCTTTCTTGTATTTGCATCCAGGTAGATTAAGCATCTTTCATTTTCTTCTTGCAACCTCATCTGAATAAACATAAATAACCAAGTTGCTAAAATAATGTGTAAATGGACACAATGAAGTATCCAAGGATGCAAGCCCTGAACTTAACAAAGCAGGGAATACTAGAAGTCCGATTAAAAGTTTGATGAACAGAAGAAGAAAAATGCAGCATGTTCACACCTCAACATGTTTTAGATAATCTGGAACGTCTGCCTGCTGCATATATTTGACACCTTCAGCTGCATAAAACTCAGATGTACCTTCAAGGAATGGCTTCTCAAAGCTTTCTGAATAAATCCCCAATGCAGTGAGCATCTTCAAAAGATGATTGAGAAGAGTTCTATCTACTGCTTCACCTAGTCTGAATGAACAAAATAACAATGTTAAAGAATCAAATGATGTATAAGATCAAATTACGTATAACGTAGTAGACACAGTTCCTCAAGAGACAGACAAAGAAAAGAAGCACTTCTGAAACCATAGAGCAACTCTGTGAAAGCTGTAAATGACGTCATTAAATATTTTGTGAGCAAACCATTTCAAGAGTAAAAGCTGTAAATTACCTTTCACTCTCAATCATTTTTAGAAGACCAAATACGGTTTTGCGTTCTACTTCAGAAGCTAGAGTAAGATGTTTGTGGAAAAGCTGCAAGCCCATGTCCCACAATGAGCGCACATTTGGCGTTTGCTTCACATATGTTCTATCTAGATATAATGCTATACCCCGGATCATCAGCATCTGGTCACAGAAATCCTGCCAACGCTTTTGAACAAGTGATAAGAAAACCACCAGATCTTCACTTTGGCCTACCAAAGATTGGAGGGCAGCAGATATGAAGGTCTCGCATTCCTTTTCAATCCTTTGATAGAGACTCCCCCCCATTTTGTGTAGACAAAGGTCATTGACCGCCTTAAGATCATAATTTCATCAGCAAGTTTTTGGTTGTACTGTAGGAAGGAGGAAAAGAGCAGCAGATAAGTTTACCTGGTAGAGTTTCTCCAAGTCACATGGATTGGGTTGCTTCAAAAATATAGCACTTATAGCAGACTTAAGTGTCGCCCATGTATTTTCCTCAAAATCAACCGGCAGTGACGGTTTGGCTTCAGGCACAAAATACAGAATTAATCGAGGAAAACATATGCTTTACATAATGAACTAAAATGTTGACCAACAACTTAGACAAACTTATGTCATCTATCAAATGGATTTCATGAAAATTAAGTGAGAAAACTATATAAGATAATCCTGAACATTATGAAAATTAAGTGAGAAAACTATGTCAAATAATCATGAACATTTAGATATAGTCTGCCCTCAAATTCCCAAACTTTACTATTCCAGTTACTGCATAACCTTCATTATCAGTTATACCGCAGATTAAAATTGACCCACTTGCAGTGAAATGCACCTGTTTACATTCACATCCTTCACTTTGTGAAAATTATACATCTTCTCAACCCAAACTTCATCCAGATAAAAAGTGTATCAATAGATGTGTAAGACAATAACTTCTTCAAATAAATACCCAATAGTAATTGATCTTTCTTGATTATGAATGAAACTCCAGTCTACACACCTCACCAAGATAGCATACATAACCAAAAATGATTACGAAGAAAGCTCCATTGATCCTTTCAGGCGAGAAATATATAATGGTGCACCCAATAAGCCCATTTCAAGTGAGTAACATTTTCACCCTACTTATAAATCAATACTTCAAATTAAATTACTTTTCCCAGAAAGATGCTCTGATTTCTACATGAAACTGCAATCCCTGGTAAACTCTAAAAAAAAAATTAAGTGCAAGTACATATATTGACCACTATACTTGTTGCATCTTCTGATAAAGTCTGCTTTCATACAATGATGTCACAAGAAAATGTTAAAAGACAACAATGAAGTGAAACAAATCGACAAGGTGCCACAGACATTATGTTGGTTATAATATTTATAAAAAGAATAACAGCTTTCAACTTATTATATATAGCATACTTCGATTTCATAAGTATTTCCAGGCTCCAGCTAGAATTAAAAAGATTACACTCTTTCATCTTACTTCTGACTAAGGTCTAGAGGTACAATATACTATGACAACTGCTACAGAGCAAAAGCATTGTTCACTACTTCCAGTGCAACTTCCACATTCAATTTCATGCAGTTTACATGTCACTATTCAGTTAGGGGACACACATACCGAGGAAAAAATCACAACACCCATCAATTCCTATTGCATTGGTATTTAAGATCTTAAACACCGGAAGGAAAAAACTGCTGAAATATCGATACTAATCTAAAACTTCCCATCTTCATTTGTAAACTACAAATGGGTGAAACTGAACTTAAAGAAGTTTCCAATCAACAACTGAGCTTCAGCTTAGAGGATTCTCGTATGCATTCAATTGGAAGGAATAAGAATCAGTTCCTAAAAGCTCAAATAATCCCAGCACACTACATAGATACTTCAATCCGACAAAAAGGCTTAAAAAAACTTAATCATAAATTCACAATTCCGAACAAACCAATCTAACACATAAAACCCCTAAAATCCCGGCAAGCACAAACTGGGAAGATTTGGGTTAGAGAATTCGAGTTTTTCACTATAAATCCAAACTCAAAACACATTAAATATTTGCACAATCAGCAAACAAAATCTAAGAAGAAAAATTCAAAAAGTAAACCTTTATTGAGCTTAATTACAAGCTTCTTCGTGGGCTGCGGAGGCGTGGCCTTCTTTCTTAACAAATTAGCGGTGACGCCGCCGGCTGAAGCAGCAGAGGAGCGGCCGAAAGCACTGGAGGGGGAGGAGGCGTCCAACACGGCGTCGTTGGGATCGTCTTCGATCATTGGTGAGAGAGCGGGGGTGTCGGAGAAGTGGACGTGAGGAGTATTGTGCTGCTGGCCGTTCTTGTTGCCTTCGAGTGGCTGTGACTTGGCCTTTTTCATCGGCGGGAGAATTGGAGATACAGTGGCGGAGGGGGCGGCGGAATGGGGGGAGGAGGAGCGCTTGTTGGGGTTGGAGGTGGAGGTGGAAGTGGGGTGAGACATAGAATGAGATGAATCTCAAGAAAAGGTGAAGCTCCTCATTATACGAGGAAAATTTTGGCAAGAAATGAAAATTTTAGAAGAAGATGAGATTTGATGGGAAAATTTTATTTTATATTTTTTCTTTTTAATTCTCAATAATTAGCATGGAAATTTTATTTCATTTTATTCATTACATTATACTCCCTCCGTCCCGGTGAAGTAGTCCCAAATCTTTTCGGCACGGGAATTAAGAGTTGTGAGTGTAGTAGAATTAATATTTTATTGGTGAGTGTGAAAAAGTTAGCTATTTTAGGAAAGTGGGACTAATCTATGGGACAAACAAAAAAGAAAAATGGGACTACTTCAATGGGACGGAGGGAGTATTTTATTTTCTTTTAATTTTGGGGCTACAGGCTTTGGTCCTTAGTTTGTTTAGGGAGGTTTTTGTGACTGGGCTTGGGCCTTCATACTAGGAACAAATGTGGTCATTTTACATAAAAATTATAATATGTATAGATAAAATCTTAAACGTATTTGCCCCAACTAATATCTATATATATAATGCATTAATTATCATTTAGTATGTGAGCATAATATTAACTTATAATGATCATGTTTGAAAAATAAAAGTAATGTGAACAATTGGGGATATTTGGGGTTGGATTTTTAAAAAATGGTATCAATTTAAAAGGTATGAGTATATTAAATATTGGGGAAAATGGAGAAATATATTATGATGTTTCATAAAATAGGGAAATATATCATAATTTTTTTTTAGGAAATTATACCATTAAGTTCTATTCTGTTATGAAATTTATCACCTTTAACGAATGGTGTTAATTAAGTATGATTCATCTGTTAAATGTCACGTGACATACACACGTGGCAGTGACATGTCTTTAAATATTTTTATTTTACACCTCATAAATAAATATTATTTTATCATATTTAATTTATTTTTCTCCCTAGTTATTATTCCCAATCAAACTCACACCCCCCCAAATAAAAAAATAATACTACCTCCGTCCCGGATCATTAGTCTTGTTTCATTCCGGCACAGATACCAATGCGAATGAGATAGAGGAAATTAGTATTTTATTAATGAGTGTGTATTAATTTTTCATTTTATGAAAGCAAGACTAATGTTTGGGACAGACGAAAAAGGAAAACAGGACTAATGTTATGGGACGGAGGGAGTAGTTTTCTTCTCCATCCAAATTCCGCTCACCCTAAACATTAAATCAGTCAACCCCCATTCTCGTCAACTTCTGAAATATGTTGGAGGTTATATTGTCTCTCTCTAATATCTATTGGAAAATACACACGATATGAAACTTTAGTCTGCCTGTGTTCAAATCTTCAGTGGGTTTTACTTGTGTAGATTCAAATTTAGTAGATTGCCTTTGCAAAAAAAGCTTGCCATTAAAAAAACCAAGGTGTGAGTGAGATATAATAAGAAAACAAAAAAAAAATGAATTGTTACTTGTTGCTTGTTTTATAGCAATAGGTGACATGAAAAATACTTATAATTACTCTGTTTTCAGTACATGGAAATAGGATATGCTAATCCCATATTGAAAAAATATCACAACGTAGTGGATAGTATAGAAAACTCAATTGGGATAAGAACATCAATTATGGATGATTACTTTTACAATGTCTTAAAGATCAATCAAAGAACCAAGATTATATATGCAATTCCATATCATACGAAAAAAAAAAATTTTGATCATATAATAATTGAGGTTGCAGGAAAAATCAACAACTGTATAAGATACTCTCATGTTTAGATTTTGGTACAAAAATCAACTAATGAGACAATCGATACGAAGTTTATTAGTTCGACAAGAAAGACCATAATCATTCAATGCAGAGCCAAATGATACATAATCCACAATTCTATTTGTTCTTGAGCACAACATTATTAATGCAAACTTTAGAGAATGCTACTAGAACCCAATTTTCATCTATACAAAATGAAGAAATAAAGCAAGTTTTTTTCTCAAACAAAAATATATCATGTTGTAGAAATTAAAACATCATCCTTAATAAAATTATGCAAAATATATTTGCTATTTTTGTTGTGAACTGAAGGGATTGCTGGCAAACTGAATTGTCAATTCATAACCGAGGTTGAAATTGGATATCAAAAATAAATTTCTATGTTTATGAATAATCCTAGCATACTCCTATTGAAATGCAGAAGGGTTTATACGGAATACCTGGATTGTAGAAACTGTTGAACTGAGTGCGCAGAGATTTGATCCTCAATTCTCTTTCTTGCGCAATGATAACTGCAGAACAGCGTAGCAAATAATTTTTACACCCTAACGTGGTCGATCCCACAGGAACTGTGCAACGAACTACCCAAAGTACTAGCTATAATTTCTAGAACATAGAAGTTTGAGGATTTTAGAAAGGAGATTTTGTTTTGAAATTTAAAGATGACAAGTGCATAAAATTAAAGGGTTTTGAAAGACAATAAACAAAGATACAGATCCTAGGGCAGATATTATCAACTTCAACATGAAAATTCATCAACTCAACAATGGGGAAAGATTAGATTTTGGTGGATTAAACTCCTTGGTTAGGCAATTAAATCCTAGATTACTAAAAAGTGACTATCTCCTCTCGGTCTCAAGAGCACAAATTAGTCAATCTCGATAATCATCTAATTAATTCCTACAAATAAATTCTTCTTTTTGAGATAGAAAATAATTGCATTCATTTACTTTTTTCCTATTATCAATTTTCACCTCTCGGTCCTTCAATTAATAACTACAAACCTAGATTCAAATTCATCTCTCGATCCTTCTCTAAATCTAGATTCGATTAGTTAAGCACAAGAAATTGAACCATGCTATTATGTTGATTTTAATTAAACATGCATCAGAAAAGAATACACATAGTCCTAGAACCCTAACAGGGTTCTAGCCACCAAACATGAATAAAACTAAAGCAAACATATTATTTCCTTTGCAATTGAAATAGGAACCTTGAATGTCTTGTAAAAACTCAAAACTCAATTATTCTAAGTGTAAAATCAGAGATCAAAAGTCTTAAAAGCTAGCTCATTTTCGTGCATAATAAATCTCTATTTATAGAGGAGAGAAAAAGACCTAATCTAGGTATTGGGCTAAAATAACAAAAGTTGCCAAAACAGGTGAAAACAGCCTTCTCGAGCAGCTGTGTCGATCGACAGAGTGCCTGTCGATTGATACACAGCAAGTCAAAATTCGAGATGTCTTTGTATCGATCCAACCCTTTTTCCCTTCCTGTCGATCGACAGGGAGCATTTCGATCGATAGGACTGCAAGTGTCGAGCCCCTTTGATTCTTCGTGCCTTTGATTGACATCCGACCTTTGTGTCGATCGACAGAATGAATTTCGATCGACATAGAGGTCCTGTTTCAGGATTTTGGCTTCATCTTCCAACTTTGGTCGACTACCCGTGCGTCAATCGAAGTGGCATTCCATGTAACTCGACTCGTTCATCATTTCACCTCTTTTCTACCCTAAATACCTGCAAAACGACCATGAACGAGATAACATCCTCTAAAGTAGTCTCATGCACAAAAATAACTAAAAACATAATAAAATGCACTTGAAACAATGGAGAAAAATATAGATAAGTGAGTAATAATATGAGCTTATCAAGCCCCTCAAATTTGAATATAAGATTGTCCTCAATCGAAGAAAAGAAGAAAAGAAATCTCAAGCAGTTGAAAGTGCAATGCCTCACAAGATTCATCACAATCTAGGTTCATCAATTCACATCACACAAGCAATTGAAAGAGATAAGATATTCATCAACTTCGGAAGACTCACAAGAAAGTGTATCGCTCATTCACACAAGTGTTTAGGTTTCAATGAAAGCACTCACAACATGTATGAAGAAATTTCTACCATAGGCTTGCAAGAGTTCTAAAATTTCCACTGCTTATTTGTGCACACAGTTCAAGAATAAAAAAGAACTTTGATAAGGTTGTAATGAAGGTTTTTTGTGAAAGGTAAGGAAATATGGCCAAGTGACTCAGAATCAACTAAGTGCGTCCACCTCATCAATCTTAATTCACTCTCTTATGAACATCTACCCTTCTCCTCAAATTTTACAATCCAACCCAAGACTCTTTTCTCTTTTTTTTTTATTCTTCAAGCTCTCTCTCTCTCTTTTTTTTCCCCTTTCTAGAGCCCAACCTCTTTTGTATACCATTTAAATATTTCTTATTCTCTTATAATTCTTGTTTCAACTCAACTTATAGACAAGAAGGAATCCAAAATTTCACTCACAGACAAGTACAAAAACCAAGGACTCAAAGGTTACTTATTAGCAATAAGCATCAATCTACCCTTCATTTCACCCAACTCTTATAGACAAGAAACAACTCACCTGTTTATAGTACTTCTCATAGACAATATGGACTACAATGCTTCTCTTAACTCATAGACAAGAAAGAAAAGTAACAGGCTCAAATGGGCTTAACTAAGGATACATTTTTATAAGGGACAGTGTTTGGGATAATATGGCTAACAAGGATGGCCTAAGATCATTTTCTATCATTATACACACTATGCAGTCTCAAAACAGAACAAAAACAAGTTCTAGAGAAATGAAAACATACATGCGAATCTCTCATGAACAAATAAAGGCTCAAAAACTCACTTGGCTTCAATTATTTTCTTCCTTAGTCGATTGCAATCCACTCAATCATCATGTATGTGTAAGTTTCAATCAGACCCTATCATGCGGTATTCTACATTCATGGGCAAACCAACCACAATTGAAATCAAATCAAACTCATCAAAGACCGATTCCAAACTCATACATAATCCAAGAGGGTTCAATTACTCAAAAATTTTCCTCAACATAATATCTATATTTTTTTTCTAGGCAAAAATTCAAACAATCTCAAACAAAGCAAATGAAAACAATTAAAAGCAATAAAAAGATAAAGGGATAAATAAATTCAACTTCTTGTCCACATCCCCCAAACTTATTTCGAACTCGGAGAGTAAGAAAAAGTTTGAAAATCAGACAAGAAGGAGAACAGGTACCTGACTGTCCATCTCATACATTGATGTTTTTATCCATCGGATGGATCAGCTCATCGCGACGAAGAGGTTGGAGCTGCTGGCACTCTGTGTCGATCGATAGGGGGCCTTTCGATCGACACAAAGCCTTCTGTCGACTGCTCTGTTGGTTGAAAGTATTCTCCGCGTGCTGACCTTTATCTCGATCGACAGGGGGCCTGTCGATCGAGACAGAGGTAAATCCTCCTTGTTCATTTTTTTTTTCAAAAATAATTTAAATAAAAGAAAAATAGATAACTGAATTTAGTGTTAAGCACACCAATGGAAATAAAAACGATAATTGAAAAGACAAACAACAGAAATTGAAAGGAAAACATGTAAAAGTTGGGTTACCTCCCAACAAGTGCTTTAGTTAACGTCGTGGCTCGACGGTACCTCTTTTTAGAACCAAGGCGGGCTAGATCGCACTCGCCTTCCTTGAGAATCCGCCATGTAAACCCACCGATCTTGGATGACAGCAGTGAGCTCGGGTTGAGACGGTGTAATTGACAATTTTGCCAACTCGTTCCCTCGCTCCCATCTTTGAGCAGTGCGGTCTTCTATGATCTCCTCACTTGCTTCTTTGTCCTCCTCTTCATCAGTTTTCTCTCTGGTTGTAATCCTGAAGCAATCTGACTGCTGCCAGCTTCTGTCGAGCTTGAATTTGATCTTCTCCTCATTAGCTCGCAAAGTGATCTCTCCTCCTCGGCAGTCGGTCAAGGCAGCACTTGTGTCCAATAACTCTCTTCCTAAGATCAAAGGTGTGCTTCCATCTTCTTTCATATCCAAGACCACAAAATTTGCAGGAAAAATTAGATGACCTACACGAATGAGATTATCTTCAATTATACCTTTCGGGCAAGACACAGAGCGGTCTGCCATCTGCAATGTGATGGTGGTCGGACCCGCAGAAGCTCGAGTACTTAGAATCTAACTTTCTCTGTGGTGCAGGTACAGAGATGATAAGCTCATATTTACACTTACTTATCCATATATTTCTCCTTTGTTTTAGTGCAATTAGAATTAGTTTTTAGTTATTTTCGTGCATGAGTGCATTATAGAGGATGTTATGCTTGTTATACTAAGTTTTGTAGGTTTTTTAGGCTAAAAGTGAGCAAAAGGTGAAAAGAGCCGAGTTTGACAGAGTTGCCGCTTCGATTGACACACGAAAAGTCGGTCGACGAGGAAGACAAGCCAAAAAACCAAAGCTGGACCTTTGTGTCGATCGATAGGGAGCATGTCGACCGACATGGAGGTCGGATGTTGACCGAAGGCAAGGCAGGAGATGGGCTCGACATGTTTGTATGCATGTCGATTGACATAAAGGCCGAACAAGGGTGAATCGACATGGAGAAGGTGGAGCGGATCTCAATTTGCATCCATGTCGATCGACACAGAAGTCGGGGAAGGAAAAAATGCCCAGTTTGGATATTTTAGCCCAATACCTTGTATAGATGTTTTCACTCCTCTATAAATATTATCTCCTTAGGGCACAAAAATTATCATTATTCACACTAAGAATATTATTTGCATAGGATTTTTTAAAGACTTTGAAGGTTCCTATTCATTTTGTAAGGTATATTATGTGTTTAATAATATGAGTTCTTTATTTTTATCCATGTTTAGTGGCTAGAAACCTAACAGGTTCTAGGGCTTTGATAATCTTTTCTGATGCATGTTTAAACGATTCAACTTAATAGCATAGTTTAATTTCCTGAACTTAATTAATCGAATCTAGATTTAAAGAAGGATCGAGAGATGAATTTGAATCTAGGTTTGTAGTTATTAATTGAAGGACTGAGAGGTGAAAATTGGTAATAGGAAGAAGAAATTAAATGCAATTATTTTCTGTCTCACAAAGAAGATTCAATTTGTAGGATTAAAATTAGATAATTTTCGAGATTGGCTAATGTTGTGTTCTTGAGACCGAGAGGAGATAGTCACATATTAGTAATCTAGGGTTTAATTGTCTGACCATGGAATATTATCCATTTGAATTTAATTTCTTCCCCATTCCTGAGTTGATGAATTTTACACGTTGACGATTTGATTATCTGCCCTGGAATTTGTATCTTGAAATTCTGTTTTAAAAAAACATTTATTTTTCTGCATTGTTATCTTTAAATTACAAAACCAAAAACCTTATTCAATTTACTCAAACGGTTTGAAAACTATGGCTAGTACATAGGATAATCTCGTCATACAGTCTCTGTGGGTTCGACAACCTTAGGGTTTATAAATTTATTTGCATCACTATATTATAATTTATCTGGTTATTTTACCGGTGATCAAATTGGTTTTTGAAAACATAATTTAAAGATACAGATTCCAGGGCAGATAATCAAATCGTCAACGTGTAAAATTCATCAACTCAGCAATGGGGAAGAAATTAGATTCAAATGGATAAAATTCCTTGGTCAGACAATTAAACCCTAGATTACTAATATGTGACTATCTTCTCTCGGTCTCAAGAACACAACATTAGCCAATCTCAATAATTATCTAACTTTAATCCTACAAATTGGATCTTCTTTGTGAGACAGAAAACAATTGCATTTAATTTCCTCTTCCTATTACCAATTTTCACCTCTAGGTCCTTCAATTAATAACTACAAACCTAGATTCAAATTCATCTTTCGATCCTTTTTTAAATCTAGATTCGATTAATTAAGTTAAGGAAGTTAAACCATGCTATTGAGTTGAATCATTTAAACATGCATTAGAAAAGATTATCAAAGCCCTAGAGCCTGTTAGGGTTTCTGGCCACTAAACATGGATAGAAATACAGAACTCATATTATTAAAACACATAAAATACCTTACAAAATGAATAGGAACCTTCAAAGTCCTCAAAAAATCCAATGCAAATAATATTATAAGTGTGAATAATGATGATTTGTGTGCCCTAAGGAGATAATATTTATAGAGGAGTAAAAACATTTATACAAGGTATTGGGCTAAAATATCCAAACTGGGCGTTTTTTACTTCTCCAACTTCTATGTTGATAGACAGAGAGACTACCGATCGACATGGATGCAAATCGAGATCCGCTCCATCTTCTCCATGTCGATTCATCCTTGTTTGGCCTTTGTGTCGATCGACACGATGTGTGTCAATCGACATGCATGCAAACATGTCGAGCCCTTCTCTTGCATTGTCGTCAATCGACATCCAACCTTCATGTCGGTCGAAATTTTCCCTATTGATCGACACAGAGGTTCAGCTTCGGGTTTTTGGCTTGTCTTCCTCGTTGGCTGACTTTCCATGTGTCAATCAAAGCGGCAACTCTGTCAAACTCGGATCTTTTCTCCTTTTGCTCACTTTTAGCCTCAAAAACCTACAAAACTTTGCATAACAAGCATAACATCCTCTATAATGCACTCATGCACGAAAATAACTAAATCTAATTCTAATCGCACTAAAACAAAGGAGAAAAACATGGATAAGTGAGTGTAAATATGATCTTATCAAGGGACACCAAAGTCAGCTCCAGAAGAAGAAGAGAGTTTGGATTCTTGATAGTGGGTGTTTCGCATACATGACGGGAGAAAGAGACTTACTCTCAAAAATGGAAATGGCGAGAGGACCCCCAGTGGTATTTGGTGATGATTCAAAGGGGAGAGTCATTATCAAACGATGCGTGGAATACAATGGAATCACCATCAAGAACGTATCCTTGGTAACCAACCTCAATTACAACCTACTGAGTATTAGTCAATTAATTGAGAGCGGATATGAGGTTACATTTATTGAGTCACAGTGCCATATCAAAGACAAAGATTCGAAGGAGATCATCCTCTGAGGAATCAGAAAAAGAGGTCACTATGTCGTGGATTGGGAGAGTGGCTAAGCTGACACTTGCCTTGTCGCAACAAGCTCCCAAGAAGGCACAAATTAGCTCTAGCACAAGAGATTGAGCTACCTCAACTTCAATTCAATCAGACATCTTGCAAAGCACAACTTAGTTTAATAAGGTTTGCCCAAAACTAGATTCAAGAAGGATGGAGTATGCAGAGCGAGTCAGATGGGAAAGCAAACTGAAGCTTCATTCAAGAATCTTCCAGTCATAGCGAGCACAGACTGGATACTGGAGTTGCTACACATGGATCTATTTGGACCTATCAAGCCACCCACGATCGGAGGAAAAAGATTCACTTTTGTAGTAGCTGATGACTACTCAAGGATTACTTGGGTGATGTTGCTGAAAACCAAGGACGAGGTCAAACTCTAGCTTCCAGAATTAATCATGAGAGTTCAAAACGATAAAGGAGTGAATGTGAAGAGGATAAGGTTTGACAATGGAATTAAGTTCTGCAATGGTCCTTTGAAGGATTTTTGTGCAGACATTGGGATTGCCCACAAAAAGTCAGCTCCGAGAACTCCTCAACAAAATGGTCTTGCAGAGAGAAGAAATCAAACACTGAAAGAAGCAATAAGAACCATGCTCGTTGAAGCTAGTTTAAGCGAAAGGTACTGGGGAGAAACCTTGATGACTGCGTTCTATACACAGAATAGAAGTTCCATCAATAGTCGTCATCACAAAAATCCCTATGAGGTCTATAATGGCCGTAAGCCTTCTATAACTCATCTACGTGCTTTTGGTTCTCCATGTTATGTCCACAATAATGGAAAGTCAAAATTGAATACCTATAGTCACAAAGTTGATGAAGGGGTGTTCCTCGGTTATGGACATCCTTCTCACAAGG
Organism: Plectranthus barbatus; assembly: GCA_026898455.1. Taxonomy (NCBI): domain Eukaryota; kingdom Viridiplantae; phylum Streptophyta; class Magnoliopsida; order Lamiales; family Lamiaceae; genus Plectranthus; species Plectranthus barbatus. Next base: position 175,333 of record JAPKLW010000388.1, on the reverse strand, counting down.
GATATAGGGTACTCAACAAGACTACGAGACTTGTGGAGATAACATGCAATGTTGAATTTGATGAGTTTGTTCTAGTGCGCAGGCCTCTGAAAGAACTAGAACTTTACACTCATAAGATAAAGGATGTCAATGAGAAACTTAGTTTTGAAAATGATAATATTGTTCCAGTTTCTCAGACTAGATCTATGAACAAAATGTCAAGTACTCCAGATGACTCCACTGTATTTCAACTTGCCAAAGGGGCAGATGATGCTATAGTTCTTGTTGAGGTCATAGATTCCCTAAACTTAAATGACCCACGAATTGAGCCCGCAAGGCAGCCCCACGGGGCTACTTACACCCCTATGTAAAATCCCCTAAGCTGGATCTTACAATCGTCGAGTTCACCTCCGGGTAACCGACCTTCCAAAGGAGATAGGGACCTTACGAGGACCCTTCCTAGGCTCCCGATGCCTCCTCACGAGGAGCTCAAAACTTTCGCGCTCTGGGCACTTGCACGTAATGGGTAGGACACAACTGTTTGACCTTGGGGTCTCTCTAGCTCACTCAACCCCAAGCCCGAATGGGCTATTGTTGGGCCCAAAAATAGTTGGGTTAGAAAAGTCAGGCCCAGGCCCATCAATAGTGGCAACGGCCCAAAATAACGCACTTAAACAGGCTCAACGACTTCGGAACGACAATCTCAACTAGGCCTAAGACCCAGCATACGGAGTACAAGCTCCAGCACCCAGTCAAGGCCATGACCTCCTCCTGCCTCGGGACCACCTGCTCTAAGATCAAATGAGAAGGTCCAATCCTCGTGCACGACCCCAGCAGGAGGCACCAAATTTGGGAACACGCTGAAATCGGAAGGAAGTTAAAAGACTATAGGTCAAAGTCGCCTCCTCCCTGAAAATCAAAACTACCCCCAAAGATCTCGCGCGATTGGTGATACTCTCCCGTTATGGAGCTCAAAAGACCTTAGCCAACCGATTCCGCAAAGAAAGCTCCAACGGTTGACACCAACGGCTCCCCCTAAAAGTCGGAACATCCATCGAGTAATGCTAGGGTTGTAACCACCTCGCTTGGTCTATAAAGGGACGTGGAAAGTCCATTTTTGAACACGTTTTTTCCTATAGATAGAGGCACTAACACACGAAAGCACAAAGAGTTTAATTCATTTTCAAATAGCTTTATTCACGGCTCATATTTCGTATCTCATTTTGTACTTTGTCGGTTATATCTTGCTTTGATTTATAACAAGTTCCAAGGGTCCTAATTTCATCATAAATCGAACCTCAACACCCATCATACTCATCTAAAAATTGTTCTGCATCAATTGGGCAAACTTCTCGCATAACTCCAAGTTTTTGTAGCCAAGTATGATATCATCGATAGATCTGAACTAACAGAATGCCAATTCCATCCTTGATTCTGAAGAGATATGTGTCGATTTTTCCTTTCTGAAAACCATTATTGAGAAGAATCTGAGACAAAGTCTCATACCAAGCTCTGGGTGCCTGCTTTAACCCATATAGAGCATTTCTCAGTTGGTAAAGTTAGTTTCCTTCTTCAAAGCCTGGGGTTGTTCAACATAGACCTCTCCTTTCAGTTCCCCATTTAGAAATACACTCTTCATATCCATCTGAAACACTGAGAAGTTGTGATGTGCGGCATAAGCTAAGAACAATCTGATGGCTTCCAGTCTGGCAGCCGAAGAAAAAGTTTCATCGAAATCAATTCCTTCGCATTAAGCATAACCTTTTGCAACCAATCTTGCTTTGTTCCTCACGATCGTGCCTATTTCATATCGCTTGTTCTTAAAAACTCATTTGGCTCTAATAACTGCTTGGTGTGTTGGTCTGTCCACCAAGTGCCATACGTTGTTGCGAGTGAATGCAGCTAACTCATCTCATTTGTCCAATTAGTAGACTTCTTTGTCGGCTCTGATTGTTGAGGAATGAAGCATGATAACAAAGCACTTCCTTGACGTGTGCCAACTAGGTTTCCAATGTTGTCCAACGCAGCATCTTTAGGATGATGTCTCAACCACCTTGGCTTCTGCAGCTGAATGACTTTGATGGTTGAGTAGAGGATCCTGGAAGTCAGTTCCTGACACTGGATAGAGGTAAGAGTATAATCAAAACTCAGTTCTTCCTCTCTTGAAGCTTAAATCTCCAAAATTGAAACTGGATCCTGCAAAGAAACTTAATAGTTAGTTTCATTCGATCCTTCATTTCCAGTTTTCAATTCCTTGTCTTCTGGAATGACTTATTCAGGTTGGGCATCTTCATTTTCAACAACTCCAGTATGTGCAATTTCATCTTGAGCTCCATTTCAATTCTACAGAACCACGAGATAGATGGGGGATGTCCCATAGGACCTCCCGCTTTATGGGAGCCAAGCTCTCATGTGCAGCGCTCTGTGCGTCCCCGTGGGGAACTCTTGCAGGAGGTTTTTATTGGTTTTTGATAGATCGTAGGATCCGTGGGTCCCTTAGGAAGTAAGGGACCTCAGAGAAGCTTTGGTTTTCTAGGATCCGTATGTCGTCGGGCCGCGTGGGCCGGATCTCGGGTTTAATCTTTCAAAATTCATGCGTGGGAACGGTTTGTTTACTCCACCACGTTGCAATGGCGTAATCGTAATTATGCAGAAATTCAGGGGCAGTTTTGTGAGCCGTTTGGGAGGTGAACCGTCTCCTGCAAAAGCATGTCACATCACCCTTTTCCCTCATAATTCGCTCGAGCCTCCACTTTCTTCCCCCGGGCATTTTCTGCGGCGAATGCAACCTTTTCTCTGCATTTGATTTTCTGTCCTGAGGTTAGTAGCCTTCAATCACATGCGATCATCTTAAGTTATTACTTGTAAGTGCTTGTTCTTGTGTTAGTTCTGGTAGTAGGGTTCATGCGTTGAGTTTTTTGGGGGTTTCTAGTTTGAGCTTTTTCAATGTCTTCGCCGTCCGATTCTCAAAATAAGAGTAGTATTTCCCCCGCCCATGAATATGAGTCTTCGCCTGTCAACCCATCATCCTTAGAGGAGGTGGGTTCCTTGTCCCTGGGTAGGAGTCTTCCAGAAGTTGGTCAGGATGTCGGTGAGGGTTCCCCCTCTAGGCAGCCCATAGTTGAGGTGTCGTCTTCCTCCGGTGGGGAACCGCCGAACCAGTCCGCTAGGTCTCGTACCCGAAAGCAAGTGAAACCGAAGAGGGATCAGGTGGGGGATGCGGTTTCCTCGATCTTCGTAGGCCAACTGGTGGAAGTGTTAGATGATTCAACTAGGGTCCCTCCCAGTTACCGAGTTTCGTCGGTGGAGGAATGGTGTTTTGCACCGCCGAAAGGCTTTGTGGCATTTTACTTGCCTATCTTAGAAAAAGGAGTTGATCTTCCGCTTCATCCCTTCTTTAGCAACATGCTGAATTCTTATGGGTTGTATCCCTTTAACCTGTCGCCGGTGACCTGGTGTCACTTAGTGAGAACGTTCTTGATCTCTATGGATCAAGGACTTGGCCTGCCCTCCGTTCGTGAGTGGCATTACCTTTATCGCCTCAACCCCTATCGACTGGGGTATTACTACGCTACTCGATGGACTGGAGAAAGGCCCCCATTGGTCACAGGTGCACCTGACAACTCTTCAAGGTGGTGGAGCCGATGGTTCTATTTGGAGATGGATGCAAAGAATCCCAAGTTTACTCCAATCGAGCAAGATATCTTGAGTCGGTTCTCGCTTCTTAGGCTATCTCTTGTTTCGTTTAGGGCTGAATTGGATTTTAATGCATCGTGGTTATTTTCACAGGTTTGAAGAGGATTGAGCTCATGAAGGCGGAGCTGCGGAGGTAAATAAGGCGTACGCTGCGGACGTGACTTCGTGGAAGGAACTGAGAGCCGGGAGGTGCATTTTGGCGGGCAGCATCTGGTACCAGATGGGAGGATTGAGGATTTACCCGCAAATATGAGAGGGGTTATGTTGACCAGGGCTGCCTTGCAGAGGCGTTGAAGGTGAGAAAAGAGCAAAGGTCGAGGCAGGACAATCGGAGAGGAGCGGCCTTCCTCGGGGAGACGGGTCGGTTCCCCCCCATCCAAAAGGATAAAGATCGAACACAAGGGGAGGCAGTCATTCACTCGCAGTCAGGAGGAGTCTCGTAGGGCCAGCGACAGGAGGGACGAGCGAGTGGTGATCTCGGTGGAAGACGACCGCGACCAGCATCGTGAGAGAAGGAGGAGGGGCTAAAGAGGGCATACACGAGGATTCCCATTATTGGGATGCTGACAGGTCGAGGGTCCAGCCTCCTCCTCCTCCCCTCCTCGAGGGTCGTGCCGCCGATGTGAAATCTTTTGTCTCGTGGGCTAGGCAGCTGCTCACTGGCTCGGCGGCCCTTCCGGACATATCGCTAGGACAAGCTTTCCAGATGGTAGCCAGCGTGGACCAGAAGGTCCTGGAGGTGGGAGCGAATCTTTTGACTTTATAATCTTTTGAAGTGGACTTCTTCTTATTACTAGTACTGCGTTGCAGGGTGTCATGGACCTACTGAAGTTCCACAAGGAGGTGGCTATCCATGTAGAAGATCAGGTGAAGGAGCCAAGACGGAGGGTCCTCGTGTTCGGGAGCTCATGGAAAAGGTTCGGGGGTTGGAAGAGGAGCTGGCAGGTGCTCAGGAGGAACTACGCTGATGTCAGCTGGAGCTGGAGAAGGCAAAGAAGGGGTCGTCTGAGTTGAAGAAGGAGTTCGTTCGTGCCGCCGCGGAGGTTGACTCCCTTCGCAGAGAGATCTGTACCCTGACGACATAGTTGGGGTCGGCACGTGAGGAGCTCCAGGCTCAAGATATCAACTTCAGGCAAGAGCTGGGGAACCTTGATGATGAAATTGCCCGGCTGAAGCGGGGAGAGAGACTTGACTACTCCGCCATCCTCATGACCGAATACTTCAGTGAAACTTATGAGGTACGTCATTCATGCTAAAATTTGTCTCCTCGTATTCAACTGATTCATGTTGCTTTTGAAGATGATGGTGGGGCAAGCGACCGACAAGGTTCGTGGCCGTATTGCCCTCAAATTCCCCGACCTGAACTTGGGCTTCCTAGATGAGCCGAAAGAAGGAGCTGAGCGCAAGGAACCATCTCCCGAGCCTAAGGTGGATGATCAGGGAGATCTTAACCGGACTCTTACTGAGGAGACTCCCCGCCCGACCACCAATGCTGATGAATTGCAATGCGGGGAGTAACTTGGCCCACAGCCTGACCCCGTCGAGCCCTCTAAGTCTGCCGCCGTCTGAACCTTTCTGAAAAACAAACTTTTGCTTTCTGTCGAACTTTTTAAGTGATCTTTGTACTGGATGCTTGCTGAACTTGTTTTCTTTTTTGTCGTTTTTGTTTGACGTATGGATTGTGGCCACCCTTTATCGGTAGATAAAGAAGGGTGGTCCTCTATGTGAATGAATATTTGTCGCCGCTTTGGCGTACGTCTTGCTATACTTTTTGCTAGTTTGCTATAGGCAAAACAGGAGAGAGTCGTGAGTGTGGATGATGCACGTGGCATCGCCCCTCCGACGCTCAAGTTAGTATCCGATATTGAGAGTTAAACGACGGATTATGAAGTAGCACATAAACAAAATGACGTAAAACAAGTGACGACAAAATAATGCTTATCGCGGAACGATGCAAAACGAATAATAGCCAAATTGCATTTATTGTGAATTGATGCAAAATGGATGATAGCAAAGTGGCTCTTATTGCGAAATAAACTAAAAATGATTGATAGTAAAATACAGGTGAAAATGAGGTGAAATGATAGATTGCAAAGTAGTACGCAAATAAAGTAATGTGAAGTAAATAAAGAAGAGCATATATGTTAGGTCCCTTGTGGGGGACCCAGGGATGATACTAATGGTAGTATCGCTTCAGATGCTTAATGTTCCAGCTGTTGCATACATGCCTCCCATCTGGGTCTGCGAGGCTGGAAGCCCCTCATCCAGATATTCCGACAACTACGTACGGTCCTTCCCATTGGGGAGCAAGTTTTCCTGCTTTGTCTTCCTTGGTGTTCTGGAATACCTTCCTTAGTACTAGGTCGCCTTCGAGGAGGGTCCTCAACCGCAGTCTTTTGTTGAAGAATTTCTCAACCTGTTGTCGTCTCTGGGCCATCCGGGAGTAAGCCTCATTTCTTACTTCGTCAATCAATTCACGGCTCATCATGAGGTGGTGATTATTGTTTTCCAGCAGGCAGAACTCAACTCTTGGGCTTCCCAACTATGTTTCTACGGGGATCACGGCTTCCTCCCCGTAGGCTAGAGAGAACGGGGTAGCCCCAATCGCTGTACGTGGGGTCGTCCGATAGGACCATAGGACCCCAGGCAGTTCATCTACCCAGCGGGATTTGTGATCATCCAACTTCTTTTTCAAGGTGTTGAGGAGGGTCTTGTTCGTTGATTCGGCCGGGCCCATTCGCCTCGAGGTACCTCGGACTGGAGAACACAATCTTGATCTTGAACTTATCACAAAAGGCTTTAACTTTGCTGCGCATGAAATGTGCTCCGTTGTTTATTCGTATCTCTTTTGGGACCCCGTGTTTCTTAGTGCCTCGGCTTCCACCCACTTGGTGAAATAGTCGGTGGCTATGAGAATGTACTCCTTTTGGGTCGTCCCTCTGGGTAGTTTGCCTTCAATGTCCATTCCCCAGGACATGAAGGGCCAAGGGGTGATGGTTTCATGTAGAGGTTCGACGCTAATGTGGGAGGTGGCATCGAACCTCTGACAACGATCGCACCTCCTGGTGAATTCCCTGGCGTCGTGGCGCAAGGTAGGCTAATAGAAACCGACAGATATTATTTTATGTGCTAGATATCGTCCTCCGGAGTGGTTGCCACAATCGCCCTCATGTACTTCGTGTAAGGTTTGCGTTATTCGGGTTCATCGATGCACCTGAGCAGGGGTCCTTCGAGGGACCTTCAGTATAGGGTGCCGTTGAGCATCGAGTATCGGGCGGCCTGTTGTTCCAGTATTACAGCTTCATTTTTGTCGGCTGGCTTGGTTCCGTTTTGTATGAACGTCATCACAGGGGTCATCCACGATGATTCGGGATTTGCGCTTATGGGTGTTACTTCCGCCTTGTTGGTAGCGATTGGTTGTTCGACCCAGGTGATGGGGATCGACTTTTTGATAGGGGTGGTAAGCGCGGTGGCTAAGCCAGCCAAGGTGTCAGCCACGCGGTTCTCTTCTCGTGCTACGTACTTGACATTGTAAGTCTCAAAGGATTCCCTGAGCATTTTGACTTCCTCGTGATAACACAATAGTCGGGGCTCCTTGACTTAGTTTTCCCCATTGATTTGGTTAACCACTAGTTGAGAGTCGCTAAGGAATTCCAACCTCTTAGCCCCTAGCTCCTGGGCAAAGAGGGTTCCTCTGAGGAGGGCTTCGTATTTGGCTTCGTTGTTTGTTGCGTCGAAGGTTAACCGTATGGCTCTTTGAAAGTTTCCCCCCATGGGCTGGTAAGAACCAGCCCTGCTCCATTGTCATGGATATTGCTGGCCCCATCTACGTACAGGATCCAGGGCTCTTCAGATCGAAATTCTTAGTCTAGATGGGCCACTTCCATTTTTGCCTGAGTCTGGAGATCATTAGTGAACTCCGCCATGAAGTCTACGAGTACTTGCAGTTTGATCGCAGTTCTTGGCTTGTACTTGATGCCGTATCCCCCTAATTTCACGACCCATTTGAGTAATCGGCCAGACAAGCTCGGCTTTGAGAATGCCGCACGAAGGGGGTAGGCGGTCACCACTTTGATGGGATGTGACTCGAAGTAAGGCTTGAGCTTCCAGGCCGAGTTGACCAACGAGAGTGCTAGCTTTTCCAAGGCGGTATACCGGGTTTCGGGATCGAGGAGGGCCTTGCTGGCGTAGTGGACGAGATGTTGTTTGGTCCCCTCTTCCTGTACAAGGATTGATCCCACGGCCTTCTCGGAGACTGAGAGGTAAAGCAGGAGTGTCTCTCCGATCTCTGGTTTGGAAAGGACCGGGGGGCTAGTCAGGTAGTGCTTTAGCTCCTCCAAGGCCTTGGGACATTCATCAGTCAATTCAAATTTCTTTCCCTTCTTCAGGGTCTGGAAGAACGACTGGGTTTTTTGGAGTATTTGGCCACGAACCTACTCAAGGCCGCGGTCGATAAGCTTCTAAACTTCCTTTGGGTTCCGGGGATGCGGGAGGTGATGTATTGCTTTGATTTGGGTTGGATCTGCCTCGATCCCTCTCTTCATAACCAAATAGCCGAGGAATTTTCCGGAAGCTACCCCGAACACGCATTTGGCGGGGTTCAGCTTCATGTTGAACTTCTCAAGGGTTCGGAAAGCCTCACGGAGGTGTTCGACGTGATCCTCAGCTTGAAGGGATTTGGCTAGCATATCGTCGATATATACTTCCATGGTCTTCTCTATGAGGTGCTCGAAGATCTTGTTGACGAGCCTTTGATACGTTGAACTGGCATTTTTAAGACCAAAGGGCATCACTTTATAGCAATAAATCCCTTTGTTGGTCATAAAAGCCGTCTTCTCCTGGTCCTCTGGGTGCATCTGAATTTGGTTATATCCAAAGAAGGCGTCCATGTAACTCAGGAGCTCGTGCCCCGCGGTTGCATTCACGATGCTGTCAATATGGGGCAGAGGGTACGGATCCTTAGGGAAAGCTTTGTTAAGATCGGTGAAGTCGATACACACCCGATTCTTGTTATTTTTCTTTTTTACCACCATGATGTTGGCTAGCCACGTGGGGTACTTGATCTCTCGTACTGACCCGATGCTTAAAAGTTTGTCGATTTTCTCATTTATGGCCTGATTCTTTTCGGGAGAAAACCTCCGGCATCTTTGTTGGATCAATTTTTTGTGGGGTCGACCTGTAGTCGGTGAGTCATTACTTTAGGATCTATCCCGGTCATGTCTTTATGTGACCAGGAGAAGACATGCAACTGGGATCGCAAGAATTGCAGGAGTTCCGCTCGTACTTCTGGAGCGAGTTTGGTACCTACGAAATTAGTTCTCGTTGGATCGCACTCGTCAAGAGGTACTTCCTCCAACTCTTTGGGTGGCGTGGTCCTAATAGCTTCCTCGATGCTGTTCATTGCTTTGAGGCTGGTGTAGTCGCACTCGCGAGTGGCTGTCTTCTCTCCATGAATTGTGTGTATCCCCCATCTCATGGGGAACTTCACCACCTGGTGGTAGGTGGACGGGACGGCTTGGAGCTCGTGCAACCATAGTCTTCCGAGGATGGCGTTGTAAGCAGAAGGGGTGTCAACGACCTGAAAAGTCAGATCCAAATTCTCACCCCCGCAGTACACAGGTAGGTGTACGTCTCCCAATGTGTTCCTTTTTTGCCGCTAAACCCAATCAGTTGGGTTATGTTGCCTATTAATCTAGACTCGGGAATGCCCATTTCTTTGAAGGCTTGGTAGAATAGCACATTCGCTGAGCTCCCATTGTCCACTAGGATCCGGCGAACGCGGCAATTGGAGATGGGCAAGGAGATGACCAAGGCATCGTGATGCGGATGATGGATCCCTGGTGACTCCTCACTAGTGAATTCGATGACTTCATGCTCCGTATTTTTGCGGGGAACTCCGTTCGCATTTCTAGCAGCTCGGCAGGCCCTCTTGGCGGAGCTACGATTGATGCCGCTCACTTTTGATCCCCTGGTGATGAAATTAACGGTCTTCTCTGTGGTGGGGGAAGTTGGAATCTTGTCATCGTTGGGCTTTTTCCCGGGATTTGTCTTTCCACGGGTCCACGTCTTCTTGCCATTCGGGGATAGGTACTCCATTAGGAGGCCTTTCTTGAGGAGTTCCATTAATTCAATCTGGAGTGCTCGACACTCCTCCGTGCGATGACTGTGGTTATTACAAAACTTGCAGAATTTCTTGGCATCTTGGGAAGCGGGATTCATCGCCATTCGAGGTGGCCATCTTACAGCCCCAGGCATCTGCTTCAGCATATTGTTCACGAGGTCGGCAGACGCATTGCTCAGCGTGTAATCAGGTACGTAAGGGGCGGTGCTTCTCGATGCCTGAGCATACGGGTGTGGTCTAGCATCCTTTTTATCATGGGAATCGGACTTCTCATCCCTTGTTGTTCATCCGGGGGTACGTAAGGTGCTTCTGCGTGAGATTTGGTATGGTTCGTCTTCCTCCCATTTGATGCGAGCCCCAGCCTTGTTGAGCGCGTCATCGAGGGTCTGGCAAGGATATAAGGTTAGCTCCTTGTAGAGGTCAGAATCTACATCCAACCCTTTACGAAAAGCCCCGATTGCGGTGGTCTGGGGGCAGTTGGGAATATTGACCAGCTCCTTGTTGAAACGAGCCACATATGACCGTAGAGGCTCCCGTGGCTTTTGAATGATAGCGTAAAGCATGTCGGGGTCTCCAGCTTCCTGCTGCTTGCTTATTGCCTCCGGAACAGCTGATGGAGTTCAGCGAAGGTGGAGATACACCCTCGCGGCAGGCTTATGAACCACTCTAGTGCGGGTTCTGTCAGGCTGGACCCGAAGTTCTTACACATGCATGCTTCGTGCTCCTCTTCTGGGATCGACGCTGCGAACATATTTTGCTTGTAAATCGTGATGTAGTTTTCTGGGTCCGTAGTACCATCATATGGAACAAAGTTCGGCGGGACAAATCTTGCGGAGATTTCGACATTAGCAATGCTAGGAGCAAATGGCGAGTCCACGTAGCTCTCTCTCGCAATGTTTCTTTCTAGCGGAGGCATGCTAGGAATGTGAGCCAAGAGGGACTCGAAGTAGTTTAGGCGACTTTCAATCGCACTCATTGCTGGGTCAGATGCAGGGGGCATCGCTTCCCTAGCCCCAGTCCTAAGCTCTCCTCCGGTGTTGGGAGGAATGTGTTGACCGCATCCACTGATGTTGTGCTCGAACTCTACGTTCAAGTTCTGCGGAGTCACCGGCGGGCGACGCGTGGAGCTCTCGGGAGCCATAACCCATGGTTGGGAGTTGGCAGTGGGTCTCGCCGCCCGAAGGCATTGGTTTTATTCAAGCACTTCTCGGTGTGCCCTCATCATTTGCTCCATCTGGAGGTTGACTTGGGCGATCTCTTGTTGCGCGTCGCGAACTTGGTTTATGAGCTGGGCCACGGTAGGGTCGCTCATGGTTGATGGATGCGGTGGTGGGAAACTCAATGCTAGTTGTGTTGTGCGGTTCTGCTCCATTCCCAGTAGGAGGTTTTGGAGTGCGTTCGCTCGTGGCTCCGGGACCTGCTCTCGAGGACTTTCAGAGTCGGAGCTTATCTCCAGAGCGTGCTCGTCGGCCATATCCTGCAAAAAGAACACGGTTATGTTCTAAAGGCCCCACGGTGGGCGCCAAATTGTTGAGGTTCAATTTGTGATGAAATTAGGACCCTTGGAACTTCTTATAAATTGAATCAAAATATAAACGACTAAGTACAAAATGAGATACGAAATATGAGCCGTGAATAAAGCTCTTTGAAAATAAATTAAACTCTTTGTGCTTTCGTGTGTTAGTGCCTCTATCCCTAGGAAAAAGCATGTTCAAGAATGGACTTTCCACGTCCCTTTTATAGACCAAGGGAGGTTGTTACAACCCTAGCATTACTGGATGGTTGTTCCGACTTTTAGGGGGAGCCGTTGGTGTCGACCGTTGGAGCTTCTTTTGTGGAATCGGTTGGCTAGGGTCTTTTGAGTTCCATAATGGGAGAGTATCACCGGCCGCACAAGATCTTTGTTTGATCTTAGAGCAGGTGGTCCCAAGGCAGGAGGAGGTCATGGCCTTGACTGGGTGCTGGAGCTTGTACTCCGTATGCTGGGTCTTGGGCCTAGTTGAGATCGTCGTTCCAAAGCCGTTGAGCCCGTTTAAGTGCGTTATTTTGGATCGTTGCCACTCTTGATGGGCCTGGGCCTGACTTTTCTAACCCAACTATTTTTGGGCCCAACAAAGGGAAATGTGACTTATTTCCTCGGCCTTCAAGTTATTCAGTCTTAAGGAGGAATCTTCATTAATCAGAGGAAATATACCAAGGATTTGATAAACAAGTTTTGTCCATTGAAAACAAAAGCCTTGAGGATTCCAATGAGCCCCACTGCTCAGATAAATCTTGATGAAGAAGGAGAAGCAGCAAACCCAACGAGCTATCGAGGAATCATTGGATCTGTATTATATCTGACTGCAAGCAGACCGAATATCTCCTATGTTGCTGTGTTTGTGCAAAATTTCAAGCAAATCCCAAGAAATCACACATGGAAGCTGCAAAGAGAATTGTGAAATACCTTATAGGAACTGAGTCCTTAGGTATATGGTACCCCAAAACTAACGAAGTGACTCTCAATCTTTATTCAGACTCAGATTTTAGAGGTTGCAGAATTGATCGAAAGAGCAAAAGTGGAACTTGTTAGGTCCTAGGCCACAAATTGATTAGTTGGTTTAGCAAGAAGCAGCATTCCGTAGCTACATCAACCACTAGAGCTGGATATGTAGCAGCAGCTAGTTGTAGTGCTCAAGTGCTTTGGATCAAGCAACAATTATTGGATTATGAAGTTTAAACTGGATGCATGCCAATTTATTGTGATAATAAGAGTGCTATGTGTATCACCAAGAATTAAGTTTACCACTCAAGAACAAAACACATTGATACCCGACATCATTTTATCAGAGATCATGTAGAGAAGAATGATATAGTTATGGATTAAATAAGAACTGAAGATCAGTTTGCAGATATCTTCACAAAACCTCTACTAGAAACACGATTCAAGGAATTATGCATCAAACTTGGTTTACTTGAGTTTGATGAGATCTCATTTGAAAAGGAATAAATGCGAATTAGAACTCAGTCCCAGTTCTCCATTTTCTGCCAAATGAAATTTCAAAATTCGAATTGCTCAAGATAGATGAAATCCAAATTCAAGAGGAGTAGGTGCAGATTAAAACTAAATCATAGCTCTCAGTTTTTAGTTTGTTGATTTCGTGCTCAGTTTTCAATTTATGGTTCTATACTTAGCCATTTTTATCAATAAGTGGTATTGGTGACAAAACTAAAACACTGAATTTTTGAAAACAAAATTTTGGTTTTCAGGTTCTGGATTTTTTTAAGAAAAGTCACGGATTTAAACTGAGTCCAAGCTCTCGGTTTAGAAATTGAAAAACTGAAATGAAAGCCGGTTTTCAATTTTCAGTACGAGAGGTGGGATAATTCAAATTCAAATTTTGACTTATCGGATACGTCGCATTAAATGTGAAGCATATGAGGTTTAATTCTGGAGTGCCAAGTGTCAAGCCCCCCTCCCCCACGTCAGATCGAGTCAGAGCAGCCCAACAGGCGGTCAATCCCAACTTTTGATCGTAAAATGGTGACTCAATCCTAGCCGTCCAAACTAAATTTTGAATTCTATAAATAGCCAACTTATTTCTGGCATTTACACTTTTTGAAAATTTACAATTTCTACTCTTATATTCGAACCCCTCTCCAAACCCAGAAAAATACCTAGAGCATTCATTGTGATCCCAACCAAAACTCGTTCATTAACTCCCAATCATCAACATCAATATGCCTAAAAGAACGACTGCCCAGAACTCAGAGCAAGCCACATCCACTTTCGACATGGATGAGTCTCAGTCCGTGGATCACTACATCCCATATGTCGAACTGCTAAAACTTGCCAAGTAAGATCTAGAGACACTGATACCTGGACAAAAGAGGGCTGCTCACGTCCACAAGGAGAAAATCTTGTTGTTGGAGGAAGCCCTAAAAGTATGCCCAGACTCATGTCTGTAGGCAAAACTAAGAAGTGAGGAGCTGATTTTCTTTTTGGTTGCCTATCCGAAGAGGTTTCACCTGTACATGGTCGCAGAATTCTATGGAAACACTGTGTTGGCTTCTGACAAGAGGTCATTTGGTACCTCTGTGGTCGGTGTACAAATCAGGGTCCACCCTGGACTGCTTAGTCAGATTTTCCATTTGATGAACGATGGTGTTCAGATTGCAACTTACAAGCAAGGAGGCCCTACCGCCAAAAAGAAAATGGAAAACCACTGGAGGGAATGAAAGAAGGAATCAGTCCAGACTCCTTCGAAGGTGAACCACAAAACTTCTTAACTTAATAGGTTTTACAAGCTCTTGGGAGACATCGCCAACAGGATGCTCCAGTGTGAGTTGGCTCTCACTCAGAAATTGGGCCGAGTTCATCTTTGAAAGGCTGCTGGATAATGTGGGGAGAATGATAACTATTGGTGAGAAGGGACTTTTTCCATGAGAGTAGGCTTCGGTTTAAATGTCAATTATTTAATAGAGAAGATGGTGGAGGTAGTAGATGATGGTGAAGCTCTGGTGCCTACTGATTTTGTCCCTCCCAACTATGGCATCAAGGATTTTTTTAGTTCTGACGAGGAGAGAACTGAAACTGAAGGGGAGAAGGAGGACAACCTCTAGCAGACAATGCAGAATCTACCCAATCTCACCAATCTTGATGAGATGACAAGAAAAGGCAGGGGAGATTCTTTTGCCGATGCTGCCATTCCGGTCGTTGTGAGGAAGAAAAGGTCTGCTCCAACAAGGGCAAAGGAGAGAACCCTGAAAGAAGGAGAGAGGGAGGTTACATAGATGGGTAGCAAGACGATGAGGACTAAAGAAGAACAGAGGAGGCGAGCTGAGGCTGAAGCTGAGAAGGGTAAGAAGAAGGTGGTTGAGCAAGAGAAGAAGAAAAAAAGAAAAGGGGATGACTATGACCCTTACAAACTGATTCTAAGATAGAAACAGGAATTCTAGGATCCCATTGCCACATCTGATGAAGCATTTGCCCATTATACTGAGAAGCACATGACTTTGATCAAAGATCCCAGAAGGAGCAGAGTGTCGAAATTTAGGTTGATCCAGAGATTGCTGCTAAAACTGACCAAAGGGCGACCGACTCTGAACAACCGGTAAAGGAAAGAGAAGCTGCTGGAACTGAATCTTGAGGGGCGACTGACCCTAAACAAATGATGAAGGATGCTGCACAAATGGTGAAAGAAATCCTTGAAGGAGTACTTTCAGAGCAGGGGCAAGCACTCAAAGATGCTGAGAAATCGTGGGCGACCACCCCGGAAAAACTGGCAAACACTGGAACTGAAACTGAATCCAAACTAAAAAATCCAAAGGGAGGCAAGACTCACACTGAGAAGGGTGGTAAGGCAGGAAAATCTAGAGGACTTGATGATCAACCTTCCACATCTTCTGATGATTCCGTTTTGGACCTGGATTATCTCTCCCTCGATCAAGTTTTCAACTTTTTTAAGGATACGCAAGGGCAATGGAGGCACCACCCCTAGGATCAAAGGGAGAAGGACAAGCTTTTCAAAAAAAGTGAATTTGACAATTACAGGATCCCTCTCAGTGGGCTACCTCATCCTGAGTATACAGCTGAGAGACTAAAGAATTGGTGCCCCCCCCAATTCGTGAGAAGGATTTGGGAGATTCCAAGCTGATCCCCTGGGCTGCAGAGATCTCCGAAAGGGTAGAGAAGAAGGTCACTAAAGAGGCCTAAGACACGTCCATCCTATCAAAAGATTTGATCCTTGTAATGACAACAACTAGTGTTGTTACTAACACATCAGATTTAGGAGACGCACGTAAAGGAAAAAGTGCCAGCTCCTCAGCCAAAACAAGGGGTCACTATTGCAATCACTCTTACTCAACTCAACATAAATCACAAACATCTAACACACACAATCCAGTATCAGTATCAGTATTGGTAGGTCATAATAGAAAATAGTGAGCATCATCATCAATCAGCCATTGTAGTAAGTTGCTCACAACGGACGAGAAATCACCTCTCTCCTCTTTATTGTCCGATCCTCTTGCGATATGCATTGGAATGGGTGATCTCACCGATAATGGGGCTCCCCAGGTTAGCACGTCATCAGTGGCGGGAATGGGAATGTAGAGATATGGTCCAGGAGGTGGATGCCCGAATAGAACCACATGTTGAAGAAAGTCTATGATGAAATCTTGAAAGTTCCCAAGGCGAGCTCGAATGTCTCTGCGATAGTATGTAGGGTGTAATGCTAGCTCCTGGGCTCATTGGACCCACTCACCAGGTAAAAGATTAATGAGCCGCTCCATACCTCATAATTGCTCACCCCATCATCGCAGTGTGCGAGCTCCCATACCCGTATATAATTCATCACCGATACAAAAAGAGGCTCACTTGGTAGGAAGACATAGTTGAGGAAATAGCTAGCCATGACGTCTCCCAGGCTATCTATATGTTACAGTGGAGTAGTTTGTCGGTATTGAATCGCAATCATAAAGCATCTAATATGATTAATGCCACTCCTGCTGCTATCTCTCATCTCATGACTATGTCGACACCGTCCCAACATCTAAGTCATTTCACGACAAGGCTTGTACACACTCTGTGTCTCGATAGTACTGTTGTCCTCCAATATATGATATTGAGGGTCCTCCAGATCGTCGTGCTAACACACTGAATTGACTCGAATTCGATCGTATACATCAGACTCTTCGCATGCTATTTGCATACATCATTTGTTGACCCACAGTCTCGTACCATGATTCAATGATCACTATAAAATTCGCAAATTAATTGCAAATACTGTGGCAAATAAATTTTTAATATACCCAAAGGTAGTCGAACCCAGAGGAATTGTGTAACGAAACTATCTCATATACTAATCACAGTTATAAGACTTATTGTTTGAGTAAATCATAAATTTGGGTTTTGGTTTTTGAAAATAACTATAACAATACGGAAATTTAAAGGGTTTGAAAAACAATATTAAAGAATACAGATCCAAGGGCAAATAATTAATCATAATTCATGCTAAATCAATTAACTCATAATGGTGGGAAATCGAATACAATATTAAAATTCCTTGGTTGGACAATTTTAACTTAGGTTGCTATCATGTGACTATTTATGCTTGGTTGGCCTCAAGAACACAATAATAATCAACCCAATAAACACTGATTTAATTCTCTATAATTAATTATCTTCCTTTTTAAGACAGAAAACCAATTATATTCAAATCATCTTCCTGTTATTAATTTTCTCCTCTCGGTCTTTCAATTAACAACTATGAATATAGAATCAATTTCATCTCTCGATCCATCATTAATCCTAAATTCAATTAATTAAATCAAAAATTGAAACCATGCAATTTGATTTGACTAATCTAACATGCAAACATGATTAATTATACATAGCCCTAGAACCTGCTAGGGTTTCTAGCCACTCGTGATGGACAGAAACACAAGAAACAATTTATTAAATTGCATAATAAAAATTTACAATAAAAATAAAGGTTGTTCATGTCTTCAATCTCTAAAAACTTGAATAAAAACTAATTGAGGACTGAATAATGACTGAATGACGAATAATTGGCGCGCACTAATTTCTCAACCAACAATAGTTAATTAAGAGTATTAGTGCATAAGCAAGAATATATTTATCAATCCAGGAACTTCGTACTTCTCCCGCTAGATTATTAGTTAATAAAGAGTTGTGTTTGTATCTAAGTATGAATTAAGTCGTTGAGCGGTTATTTATCCTAGGCAACAAGTAAATCTAACTACCTAACGAAGAAAGCTTTAACTAAAACACGCATTATCTCAACATTCATCATATTAGCTCATCAATCACTTCCACACTCAATAGTAAATGTAAAGCACAAACACAAGGTATCAAATTCAACAATAGTGAAACAAAGGACATTGGTAAGAAATCCACATTGAATCCACGAGATTGATTTGAAAGATGCAAGCAATCATTTAATTCACCCAAAGATGATCAACCTACCCAAAGCTTCCTATCTCCCTTAGCACCGACAAGATAAGAGTGGATGAAACTAGATATACAAACAATTACGTTATAGCACCTAATTCCACTCCAAATAAACCATAAGTTATCGACCTATAGGCAATCTCCGCTCAGGGATTGGATAAAAAACTATAGGCATCTAAACTTCTCACAACACCTCGATCCATGCATTGGCTGTAATTTCGGTGTCTATCACACACATAGTTGATAAATGCCTACACTATATGATTTAAGAGAAGGCTCAAGTGAGTGCAATCAAATGGATGAAGGTAAACATACAATTCAAGCTCAATCAAATAATTCAAATGCTTCATTCTACCAATATCCCCAAGGAATTAACTACACATACCTTTGATTAGGTTCAATTGAATAAAAAAAGAGAACAAATCCATTACAATAAGAAATCTAGGCAGAAAATTTCCCCAATTGAGTGGATTTGGACTTGATCTATGCTGAAATCTTCATTTCACTTCCAATTGGATTGGATTGGCTTGAGATCCATCTTGGTTGAGGTTTTATATGAGTGGGAAGTGAGAATTTAGTGAGTAACCGCTATAATTTCGCCAAAAGTTCTTTCCCCAATCGCCCTTCCAACTTTTATAATAAGTTTGCAGACTAAAATTTTTACCCGAATGAAAGCGGCTCGACCCGGATGCTTCAAAAATGAAAAATTGCCAAAATAGCACGATCCAGCTCGCCTCGAATGAAATTAGCTCGACCAGGATTTGCCTCTGTAGAGCAAATCCAGGCCGAGCTCTACAGGGTTTGGTCGGTATTTGCTCTACAGAGGCAAATCTCGACCGAATCCATTCTAGTCTGGACCGGGATTTGGCTCTGAAATCTCCATGCTGCTCCTCTGCTCCATCTGGGTCAGTATTTCCAAGGCATGTTCACGATCCGGGTTGATTTTTCACCAAAAATGGACCAAACTTGATGAAAAATGCTCATTTCTTTTCCTACACATCACCAACACAACAAAACACAAAAACAAGACAAAAAACGATCGAAAACTCTATGATATGTGGGTGAAATGAACACAATCAAGCACTCAAACATATCAATAAATCGGTCATTTCACACACATATCAATAACCCCCTCTAAACTCGAGGTATATGGGTATATATAGAGGTAGAAGTGTATATTTTGGGATCTAGGGCCAAAAATAAGATTTAACCAATTAAATCATGAAATTTCCTTTTTCTGAATTTGCGTTGGTCGACATGGACCTTGCATCGGTCAACGCATCCTTTCCATGTCGATCGATGTGGGCTTCACGTCGGTCAAAACAGAGACTTCCCAATTTCGCCACTTTTCCAGACTTAGCCATTTTTCGCCCCTTGCAACCTTTTTGGGCAGTCTCACGGTTTTGGCCATAATGTTTGCTCCCAAACTCCGATTGACCCGATTCCAATTTCATTGGAAAGCTAATTCAAGGTTCTTTTTATTGCCATGCTCCATTAGCTCAAATTTCATGTGTGGAAGAAGGCGTGACTATTTCTTTGAATATCAACTACTTTCGGTACAAGTTTCCGATGATATTGGTCTAAAACCTGCAAAATCTTACTATGACAAGCATAATACCCTCTAAAATATACTCATGCACATTTTATTATTAAAAATAAACTAATATGCTTAAAAGAAATAAGAAATTAATACGATAAGTGAGTAGAAATACGAGCTTATCAAACCCCCCAAAACTTGAACGATTGATTGTCCTCAATCAATAGGCAAGAAAGAAATCAAAAGACCATGCAGTTAATGTGCAATGCCTCACAAGACCCATCACAGCCAAGAATAAAAAATCCACTACACAACAACAATCTGAAAGAGATAGATAATCCATCTACTCTGAAAGAACTCACGGGAAGTGTATCACTCAACTCTCAAGTGTTTAAGGTTCAGATGAAAGCACTCAACAACATGTATGAAGAAATTTCTACCATCGTCTAGCAAATTATCTAATATCCCCACTGCTAGAATGTGCACAAAAGTATTAGATCAAAAAGGACTTTCATTCGGTTGTAATGTAGGCTTTTTGTGACAAGGTAGGGAAATTTGGTCAAGTGACTAAAATTCATCAAATTGGCCAGCTCAACAAAATATAACCACTCTCTTGCATCATCACCTTATCTCCTCATATATATCACTATACTCATCATTTTTTTTCTTTTATTTTCTTTTCCCTTTTTATTTTCTTTTCTATTCCTATTTCTTTTGAATCTCTTATACCATTGAAATACTTTGTACACATATTTGTTTTCTTTGTTCTTTTCAGATGGCTTATGAGAATTCAAATTTCTTTTGAGCTATTTTAACACCCAACTTTGCATCAACCACTAATTTCATACTTCATATCTCCAACTCACATCAATCTACCCCATACAAACCACACCTTAAGACACGAGCAAAACCAGTACACTCTTAAGCTCATAGACAAGGAAAGAATTGTAAAGGCTCAATGTGGCTAAATAGGGAAAATTTAATTGTAAAGGGACAGTGTTTAGAATATTGGGTTAACAAAGATGGTCTTATATCATCTCCTAAACTTGTGCACACTATGCAGTCTCGAAACAAAAAATAAGCAAGTTCTAGAGAAATAAAAACATACATGAGAATCTCACATTAAACGAAATAAAGCTCAAAATCTCACACAAGGGTTTAAAATCCCCTTCCTCAATCAACTTCAAATAAACTCAATCATCATGCAAGTGTAAGTTTCAAGTCAATCCTATCATGCGGTATTCTACTTTCATAGGCAATCAACCACAGCCACAATCAATTCAAACTTAACTATCAATCGATTCTATTGCACATTCTCATTCGGTTTGCATCAAAACTCAAAATTTTTCCCACAAAACAACATAAATTTAAAATTTAGGCAACAATTTAAATGCAGAAAGCAAAATAAATAAAAGATAGAATGTTCCATCTCTTGTCCACATCCCTCAAACTTATTTCGAACTCCGAGAGTAGAAAAAGTTTGAGAATCAGATAAGAGAGAGAACGGTACCTGGTAGTTGATCTCAAACATCAACTTTTAATCCCCGGAATCTTCAGAACTCGCACGACATGAATTTAAGGCTGTTGGCACTCCATGTCGACCGATGTAGGTATTCGTTGGTTGACATGGAGCCTTCTCGTCGACCCCTCCATTGGATCGAAGTGATTCACGTCGAGCACTCTGTGTCGACCGATGCCAGGCTGTGTCAGTCGAAACAGAGTACTATTCTAAGTTTTATAAAAAAAGAAAACATAATTGAAACAAACTTTAAAAACAAAAATAACTGGAAATTCAAAAAGAAAGCAAATAAAAATTGGGTTACCTCCCAACAACTGCTTTATTTAATGTCACGACTCGACGATACCTTAAATCACCATGCCCACGGGGGTCGGGTCCAGACACTCCATCCCTTTGCATCAACCATGTACACCTTGCGGTCTTAATTGACGGATGTAAGCTTGAAAAGAGATGGCTTAGTTGACAATTTCACCAACTCATTTCCTCGCTCCCATTCAATGGCAGCTCGTTCCTCTTATTCTTTATCAGTTTCCTCCACTTCATCTTTAGAATCTTCAACGGAGGTGATCCGATTGCACTCTGACTGCTGTCGGCTTTTGTCGAGCACAAATGTAATCGTCTTGTCATTTTCTCGAAGTGTGATCTCTCCTCCTTGGCAGTCAATCAATGCAGCACTGGTGTCCAAGAACTCTCGTCCCAAAATCAGGGGCATATTGCAGTCTTCCTTCATATCAAGCACTACAAAATCTGCAGGAAAGATCAGATGACCGAGACGAATGAGAACATCCTTAAGTATACCTTTGGGGCGAGACACAAATCGGTGTGTCGTTTCCAGAGTAATTGTAGCTGGCCTCAGTTCTCCAACGTTAAGGCACTTGAAGAAGGAATATGGCATTAGATTTATACTGGTACAAGTGTCTCACAGCACACTTTGGAACTCTATCCCCCCAATCTCGACTGGAATAAAGAAACAACCTGGATCGCTCCTCTTGATTGACACTTGCTTTTGAAGTAACAAGCTGCACTGCTCATGTAACTTCACAGTTGAGTGCTCCAAGAACTGTTTCTTTCCACTCATCAACTTTTGGAGGTACTTCATGTGGCCCGGAATCTCCCTCAAGGCTTCAATAAGTGGTAAGTTGATACTTACCTTCTTCAGATTCTCCACAAATCTTGCAAACTTTGAGTCCTCCTTTTGTTTTGCAAATCGTTGAGGGAAAGACATCAAAGGGACAAGATCTTCTTTTTTAGCCAAAGAATTGCCTGGAACAGCTTTCTGCGTCGACCGCCGTGTAGGTGTGTCAATCGATGTAGACTTCTGAATACATCGACCAAAGTGGGTTGCGTCGATCGACGTGAGTATTTTGATCAACTTTTCTTGCATCGTCTCATCCTCCACATTGCTCGAACTGCCCTTGTGTCGAGCCTCTACATCAACCAACGTGTGATGTGCATCAGTCGAAATAGAGGCATCCTATGCAGGATTCTCCTCTTCTTCACCCCCAAACTTGTCTGGAACTATCCCGGGACCTTTGTGACTTGTGTCGAACCTCAGAGTAACTGCCTTGCATTCTTTTTTATTCTTTGGATTCACCTCAGTGGTGCCTGAAAGTTTCCCTTGCTTGTGCTGAACTCCAATTGTGCTGGCAATCTGGCTGACTTGAGTTTCAGTCATTCGAACATGCTTTCCAACTCGGTCAATATTTGTGTGCACTCCAACTACTTCGTGCTCTATCTTTCCCACTCAATCTGAAGCTTTGATGAACTTGGACAACACATCATCCAAGCTATCCTTCTTATTTTTAGTGATTTCTCCATTTTGCACATTGAAACCAAGTGAGGGAAACTTTCCACCCTCCGGATTAGCATAAGAAAAGTCGGCGTGCTATTTTGGATGGTAATGCTGATAGCCATCACTTCTTTGCTAATTCTGGTATTAGCTATGTTATCCTTCTCGGTATATGTAGTTGACATCAGCAATGGGATCAACCTGAGCATCAGTAACAACAGAAACATGTGAATTTAATTTCTCCATCTTCCCTTTGAGCTTTTAAATCTCTAGCTTGAGAGTATCATCCAGTTCCTTCTTCTCAATTGCCTTGACTTGAGGCGTCCTTGGATTTGCCCACTTCTAAGTGTGCATGGCCATATTTTTTAAAAGTTTGAGGGCCTTGTCTGCATATTTGCTCATAACGGAGCCTCCAGCGGCTTCATCCATTGACTCTTGAGTCCTTTCATTCATCCCCCTATAGAAGACGTGTGCTTGCTCCTCAGTATCAACTCCATGTCCGGGGCAGCTCCTCAATAGATCATTGAATCTACTCCATGTCCGGGGCAGCTCCTCAATAAATCATTGAATCTACTCCATGCCTCGAACAAAGACTCGTCAATCCATTGGTGGAACTGCAGGATTTCAATCTTTTTCTGAAAGATCACACATGGTGGGAAGAAGGTAGAGAGAAATTATGCTCGGAGGTCATTCCAAGTCCTGATGCTGCTATAGTCCAAAGCCATAAACCACGTCTGAGCCTAATCCGAAGTGAGAATGGGAACAAACAAAGAAGGATCACGTCTTAGGTAACTCCATTTTGCTTGACAGTCTCACAAACCTCCACAAACATCCGGAGGTGAGTGTACGGATCCTCCACAGCTCGGCCACAAAAATAATTCTGCTGAACCATCTGAATAAGATCGGTTTTGATTTCAAAGTTATTGGCATTGATACAAATAACAAATCCCTCATTACCGGGCTGCAGTCTGTACCTCATTGCCATGGCATTCGGATCCTCATCATCGAAGTCCTCTATGAGCCTTCTTTCTCTTTCCCGCTCTCTTTCTCTCATTGCAGCCTCAGTTCTTTTAGCTTCCCTTTCCACCATCAGCTGCTTGACCAACTCCCGCATCTGGTTCATCTATTGGACCAGCAGTAGGGCACTCCTTGTTGTGATTTGGGTGTCAGGGTCCTCCAGAGGTGGCATGTTCGGGTCATCCTCTTCATTTTGATTGTGCGATGGCTCCAACTTAGTGATTTTGTTGTTTCAGTGTCTCCTTCTGATGGTTGCTTCAATTTTTGGGTTGAAGACCTCGAGTGGTTTCCCTTGATCCCTCGTGTTCATGCAAGACCTGAGAAAATAGACAAAACCGAAAAAAATTAGGTTGCGTTGAATGACACATCAGT
The DNA here is from genome assembly GCA_026898455.1 of Plectranthus barbatus. NCBI lineage: Eukaryota > Viridiplantae > Streptophyta > Magnoliopsida > Lamiales > Lamiaceae > Plectranthus > Plectranthus barbatus. The sequence continues at coordinate 151,349 of JAPKLW010000388.1, read as the reverse complement.
GTGTCGACCGACAAAAAAACTTTTTTGCATCGACCGATGCGAGGTGTGCATCGGTCAAAACAGAGTGCAAAAACCAACACGAACACACGCACACAAATAGAAATTAAATAAATAAAAAAACTCAATCCAAATAATCTTTAAACAAATCAGCAACAAGATAAGATCTAACAATTCCCTAGCAACGGTGCCAATTTGATCACTGCAAAATTCGCAAATTAATTGCGAATACAGTAGCAAATAAATTTATAATATACCCAAAGGTAGTCGAACCTAGAGGAATTGTGTAACGAAACTATCACATGTACAAATCACAGTTTAAAGACTTATTGTTTGAGTAAATCATAAATTGGGTTTTTGGTTTTTGAAAATAAAGATAACAATGTGGAAATTCAAAGGGTTTGAAAAACAATATTAAAGAACACGGATCCTAGGGCAAATAATTAATCAGAATACATGTTAAATCAATCAACTCATAATGGTGGGAAATCGAATATAGTACTCCCTCCGTCCCAGTAGAATATGCCCTCTTACCAAATCGGACGTCCCAACTAAATTGGCCCCTTACCAAAAATGGCAACATTTTCACACTCAACAATAAAATATTCATTCCACTAACTCATTCTACACTCACAACTCTTAATTTCCGTGCCGAAAAGAAAAGGGCCTAATAAACCGGGACGGAGGGAGTATTAAAATTCCTTGGTGGGCAATTTTAACTTAGGTTACTATCATGTGACTATTTATGCTTGGTTGGCCTCAAGAACACAATAATAATCAACCCCAATAAACACTGATTTAATTCCCTATAATTAATTATCTTCCTTTTGAGACAGAAATCCAATTATATTCAATTTCTCTTCCTGTTATTAATTTTCTCCTCTCGGTCTTACAATTAACAACTATGAATATATAATCAATTTCATCTCTCGATCCATCATTAATCCTAAATTCTATCAATTAAATCGGGAATTGAAACCATGCAATTTTAGTTGATTAATCTAACATGAAAACATGATTGATTATACATAGCCCTAGAACCTGCTAGGGTTTCTAGCCACTCATGATGGACAGAAACACAAGAAACAATTTATTAAATTGCATAATAAAAACTTACAATAAAAGTAAAGGTTGTTTGAGTCTTCAATCTCTAAAAACTTGAATAAAAACTAAACTGAGGACTGAATAATGACTGAATGATCCCCTCTAAACTCGAGCAATTTGGGTATATATAGAAGTAGAAGTGTATATTTTGGGATCGAAGGACAAAAATAAGATTTAACCAATTAAATCACGAAATTTCCTTTTTTCTAAATCTGCGTCCGTCGACATGGAGCTTGCGTTGGTCGATGCATCCTTTCCACGTCAGTCAGTGTGGGCTTCACATTGCTCAAAACAGAGGCTTCCCAATTTCACCACTTTTCCAGACTTAGCCATTTTTCGCACCTTTCGACCCTTCTGTGCAGTCTCACGGTTTTGGCCATCACGTTTGCTCCCAAACTTCGATTGACCCGATTCCAGTTGCATTGGATATATAATTAAAATATCTTTCTATTGCCATACTCCACTAGCTCAAATTCCATGTGTGGAAGAAGACGTGACTGTTTCTTTGAACATCAACTGCTTTCGGTACAGGTTTCCAATGAATTTGGCCTAAAACCTACAAACTCTTACCATGACAAGCATCTAAAATATACTCATGATCATTTTATTATTAAAAATAAACTAAAATGCATAAATAAATAAAAAATTAATGTGATAAGTGAGTAGAAATATGAGCTTATCAGTTGGACCTGATACTAACCTCAATAACATACCTATTTAGTCGAGGCTGTCTCGACTTCACGTACCAAATGTGGAAGGTGTGTCATCCTCCCAACGTAAATTACAATTGTAAGCAGTGCTATGCTCACCGGTCATGATAAACTTGCTCGTATTTTGAGTAAACTAAAGATTTAGGTGTTGCTGAAATGATGCACAATGATAACAGCTCTCCACGAGCTGGAGTAGCCATGTCAGTCGTTTAACCTGATCCACCATACTCAAGCCCCTACAGGTTATACATGTATAATTTCCTATACATGATTCATACTAGCTTTCAAACACTTACCAAACATACTCAAATGCTAAAAAAAATCAATCAATTGAGCTTATGAAATCATTTATCAATAATCAAACTTGAGAATCTCAACAAGCTTCAACAAATCACCCAACGATGTCAAGTTAAGTCTAACAATTGACAAAACAAACATCAACAAGATAAGCTAACTGCTCAAGGTTAGACAAATCAAGCAAGGTAAGCAGAAATACAATAGCCCCCTCGGTTTTGAGGTGTACTTGGATTTAGGTATTAGATTTGAACATTACTTAAAAAGTATAACATTCATTTTTAGTAAAAGAATTTAGTTGTACCCGAAGTGTCGGGTTTTAAGTTTTTTGGAATGAGATCTCGAGAGCCTTTGGTGACAGCCCTGTGGAGCTTTAACACCAAGTTAAGTCGAGTAATTTGAGAAGTTTTCTTGAGAATTATAAAATTCCTTGAGGATAGTATCACATTGAATCTTCGAGCGATTCCAAAACATTGATTCAGGGGCTCATTCATAGGTCTAGAACTACAATTAGTAGAAATCATCTAGAATTATTTTATGTTATATGAGAGTAATCTCTTATGTTAGCCCTTTAGGAGCCCTAGAGAAGTCTATAAAACATCAAGCTGAGGTGGGTTAATGAAGTATTTTAACTCTGGATAGTTCAGAAATATAATGCTTCGAAAGGTTATTTTAAAAGGAGCCTGCAGCTGCACCGAGTATCCAGAGGATTCAAAAAGGTGTCTTGAGGTTGCATTGAATATCTGGAGGAGATTTGGGAAATTATAGATCCCCCAAGTGGGATTTAATGTTCGTTGTTTATCTTAAGAAATATATATATGTTAGCCAAAAAAAATTAACATTTAAATTTATATTTGAATGCATAGACAGTGTAACATTTTGCTACCTCGAAGGGACTCGTTTTTTCTTTGGTTCTTATTTGTTCATAACCAAGATAATTTTAGGTACTTTTTTTACAAATTTCTTTGGGAGCATTAACATATTGTTTCTTATTTGTCCAAAGATTAAATATCTAAATTATTTGTGATGTGCCTGGAATGATAAACTCCTTAGTAGAGGATAGGAGATTAGATATATTGTTGAAAAGCTCGTCACTAATTGCACATTAATCCATAAACAATCCAAAACTAATCTATTAATGATTTATAGGAGATTCATACTTAGGCCCTATGGAGAAATCGAACAATATTTCATCGTGAAAAACAAATTAAGAGGCGAGAATTAGAACACAACAACCATAAAATGAGTAAGGGTAGGGTTTTGAGGATATTTGGCCATGCGATTTTATTTTGGTTAAAATACTTTGTTTCTTCATTCTTCGACAACCCCACTCCTCGAGTGGTTGTCTAGTACTCGAAGGCTAATTGGTGATCGAGAAGTGATGTAATTAGGAATGTTAATATGTAGACTCGTGACTGTATGTTTGTTGGCCTTGGGTTTCTTGTTGTGAGAATTTGTTACAATGGCCCACACCTTTAGTTGGTTTGGGTTTGTTAGTCGGTTACGAGTTTAGCTTTCATCCTAACCCTAAACCTAATCAAATAACAACTTTCATTGTACACATTTACGCAACACATATATAGATTTTGAATTCTCTTTCTCTCTCAATTGCTCTCGCCTTTCTCTAGCAATAGTCTGTGAGTGAACCTTGAGTACTTTGTGTTGGGAAATTATTCCTAAATCTCCCTTAGAATCATATTGTAAAAGGTTTTGTTGGATCAAATCTTAGTAGATTGGTCAATCAATTGCTAATCTCTAGTATAGTCTAGCAACTCTTGTAATGTCCTGTATAGGCTAAATCTCGAGTTGTAATAGATTAGATTGCTAGAATCATTCCTAGCAGATTGTGGATGCTAGAGATAGTAGCAGACGAGGATGACTGCTAGAGATAATAGCGGTCAAGTGCTCAGCAGTCAGAAGAACAAGTAGCAGAATGCTAGAAGGAGATTAGCATTTGCTAAAAGTAAAGTATAGTGGAATGCTGAAGGAATCATCATTCGCTAGCATGTAGCAGATTGCTAAAGGCAATAGCAATCCAGAGTCAAAGGAATCAAGTGCTAAACGTGAGCAACTGCTGAGCAGTCAGCAGTCCGATACATGGTTTAGCAGATTGATAGAAAGGCTTAGCAGATCGTTCTGAGAAGGCTTAGCAAGGTGAGATAGCTAACAACGACTGCTACACTACCGTTCTGACAGACGTACACACAAAGGACAAAACTTTCCCCAAGTAGGTCAAAAAGTACTGTACGACGCCAGAAAGGACGGATAAAGTCAAACCACTCTTGGACGAAGGAGCCCTTGTGTCTAACGGGTATAGAGATTCAAAGTTTGAATCTCCAAGTACAAAAGACAAGTCCAGAAGTGAGAGACGACTACTGCTTCCATTACTCACGAGCTAAGGAACCTCAACCACATCTGGAAAAGCATTAACAACGAGACTCCTTTGACAAACAAAGAGTGAGAAAGTAGTCAGTTGAGAGCACGAGATAAAAGTGTATTCAAAGCTCTCAACAACCAGGAGTGTCTTCCAATGAATATCTGACACTACCTTTAAGAGATTCCTTGACTTCGATCGAGAATCCAATCATTGGGATACCTTCCATCCTAGGAAGCATCCAGCAGTCACATCTATGAAAATGGATTGACTCCGATGGGCATATTGCCAAAAACAGACAAGTTCAGGAGAGAACTTTAAAAGCTCTCCCTAGCAGCGAAGAACAAGTTTTACGAAGGTTCGCCCTTTACTTGGCTGGAGCTGCAGCTAATTGAGAAGAATGAAGTAACGGAGGATAGCTTTGTTGTGGCCGGGTCGAAAGCTCACCGCCTACAGCAAGTGTTCAGCAAATCCTTGTATTTTGTATACTTTCTTAGTGAAATTCTTAGTGTTTCGGCTAAGGAGTGGACGTAGATTGATTTAATCAAACCACTTTAAATATCGTGTCTGTTTACTGTTTTATTGGTTTACTATTTCTCGTGTTTATTTTTGAAACCTAGCAACCAAGTTGCTAGAGTATAACTAGAAGAAACCCTAAGTTCAAGCAGAGCTAAACAATCTTGATAAAGAACTTAAGTGTGCAAGTGAACGTTAATATTCCGCTACATTTCGTGTGTGTTGTTGTTTGTATTCACCACAATGACTCTGATCTCGGGACCAACAAGTGGTATCAGAGCAGGAGGTTGAAAGACCGACTGCTTCTGAGTCGCTTTAAGACCAGATCTAGTTCTTCCTTGCGCTGGTATTCTATTTCTTTGTTTGTCTAGCTCAAGTTCAAAGTTGCCAAGATGAACCATACCTTGCCCAAGTATACCAAGGAGAAGTTCAATTCATGGCAGAAGTTGACCATCATACAACTTCAAAGCATTCATCTTGAGATGGCGGATGTTGTTGATTAAGGTCCTATTAAAATTTTTAAAGCTAACACTTTTATAGGACAGGTTGCTGAAGGACAACCGGCACCACCTCAAATGATCCCAAAGCCATTCGAGGAGTATACGATAGAGGATAAGAAGCGAGCTCAGCTGGAGCACTTAGCAAAGAAGCTTATCCTTTATTCTTTGCCTCCGTATAAAGCCTTGGACTTTGATACAGCCAAGCAGATGTGGGATTATGTTTGTGAATCCTCCCAGGATACCGACCAAATGAAGCGCACCAAGCTCCAGGTAGCTGTTGACAAATATGAATCCTTCTCAATGCATGTAGGAGAATTTATTCAAGCAATGGGAGAAAGGTTCAACATTATTGTTGCAGAGCTTCGCAACCTGGGAAAGACATATGACAATGGGGAGATGAACAACAAGATCATTTCTAAACTCTTCCCAAGAGAAGACTGGTTCGTGATGATGACAAGCTTGAGCGAAAAGGACCTCAACAACATATCAACATCCGAGGTATTTGCTCAACTTAAAACTCACGAGTTTATAATCCAGCAGTCAAAGAAGAATGAAGCAGTCGTGGCACAAACTCAATCAACACCCGCTGCTAACTCTGAAGACTTAACATTCTTTGCTAAGAGAGATCCCAGCAAATGGAAGCCCAAGAAACCTTTCTGTAGTGAGAGATCTGCTCCAACGTCGTCAACAAAGGAGGTTGTCTCAATCTCAGGTTCTCAACCTGTTGATTTAAAGATCATCGAGCTGGAAGAGCAGATGAGAAAGCTTCAGAAGCTGATGCTGGAAGCCAAAGTCGAGAAAGAAGCCAAGGAAGCTAAGATTGCTTCATCATCCACCCGCTCAGCAGAGTGAAAGCCTAGGACATGCTTTGAGTGTGATTCACCAGATCATCTCAAGCACGAATGTCCGAAAGTCAGCAAAGAGGAGAGAGAGCACCTGAAGCAAAGATTTGAGAGACATGCTGTTAAAGTTGTTACCAGGGCGTTGCTGACAAGGATAGAAGTACCTGACATCCCAGATAATGATGAGGAGTATTACTAGTCCTCAGAGGAAGATGATGAGGAAGCCATGCTCGTGCTAATGGCAAATATTGTTGAGGATGTTGATGCGGATGCTGAGCAACCTGCTGAATCGGCACTAGCAGTCGATGCTCAGGAGGTAATTTCTATAAGTATTTCCTTTCCAGCTATCACGCATTAAATAGAGGAATCTAATTCCTTACATTTCGAGGATGATTACCTTACTAAGCTATCTTTAGAGTTTTCAAAGATGTATGAAATGAAAGATGCTATTGTAGGAGAGAACACATCGTTACAATTAAAAGTCACGTCCTTGAACAATGAAGTCGAAAGACTAAGGTCTGATAGCGATGAACTCTCAAAACTCAAGAATGATTTCTCCAAACTCTCTGAAAATTTTCAAAGCCTTGAAAGGAGAATCACGCTTTGAAAAACGAGGCTAGTAAGGAATGCATCTGTGCTTATACTACTAGCAAGGCAGTACTAAATGCCATTGTGAGCCAATAAAGATCTCATACTGATAGATCTGGGTTAGGCCTTAGTAGTATTGAAGCTTCTAGCAAATCCTATAAGAATGTCGTATTTGATAAGGTAGAAACTTCTAAGCAAAGAATGATTCAATTCGTCTATGATGGAAAGTTATATGCTAAAGAGGATACTAAGGGAAAGATGACTGCTGAATCCTCAAATGCTAAGCAGGGGGAAAGACGTAAGCAGAGAGGATCTGTTGAACCTCAGCAGAGGAATCAGAGATCACATGCTAAGCAGGCATCTGCTAGACCTTAGCAGAAGACACATCAAGCCAATGCTAAGCAGACTGCTAAGCAGTTATCCCCAGCAGTGTCGAGAAGGAATGCTGAGCATTTTGTTAAGGAATGCTGAGCATTTTGTTCCCAATGCTAGGAAAGCACATCCTTCCTTCCACAATGGCAAGCAGGTTGATTATCATGCTGTAAGACCACATTATCACTCTTATACACCACATAGGAGGAACACCTATGTGAGGCCTGAGTCCAAACCATTTCCATTTCAAAGGACTAGGAAGGCTAAACACACAACCACACCTAGATCTAATTATACAAAGCATACTTATCCTAAGGTCGAGAAGGTTGTGAAGGGTGAGATCAAGAAGAAAATCTTGAAGATCACCACGATGTGGGTTCCAAAAGAAACCATGATCCATGCTAATCCCGCAGGACCCGATGCTAAGCGGGTACCTAAATCAACTTGTTGATTGTTTTGCAAGATCAGGATCCCTGTGCTAAGACATCAATCATGTCAAATGAATGGATCCTTGATAGCGGTTGTTCAGCCCACATAACGGGGGATGAAGAGTTGTTCTTTGACATCCAAAGATTTTATGGCCCCACAGTCATGTTCGGTGACAATAGCAAAGACAGAGTAGTTAGGAGAGGATGCATAGAGCGAAATGGACTAAGGATTATCAATGTTGCACTCATGTCCAATCTCAAGCACAACCTGCTAAGCATTAGCCAGCTATGCGAAAATGGGTACACTGTCTCTTTCGTTAATACTGGATGTTCTATTGCTGACAATGCTACAGGTGAAGTAAAGCTTAGAGGCATCTGTAATGGTGGCCTATATATTGTTGATTGGCAAAGCGGTCAACAACATTCATGCTTCGTAACATTGAGCAAGGAATAGACAACTTGGCTATGGCACAAGAGGTTAAACCATCTGAATTTTAAAACCATTAACCATCTAGCCAAGAATAAGCTTGTTGTAGGTCTGTCTGCTGAGACTTTCCGCAAGGAAGGTGAGTGCAAAGCTTGCCAGCAAGGGAAGCAGACCAAAGCATCATTCAGATCCAACCTGGAGAAGGCCACTTCAGAAAGGATTCTAGAGCTCTTGCACATGGATCTATTTGGCCCAGTCACTCCACCCACTTTATGTAAAAAGGTTTATACACTTGTGGTTGTTGATGACTACTCCAGGTACACGTGGGTTCAATTGCTAAAGACCAAAGATGAAGTAAAGCTCATTCTACCAGAGCTAATCCTCAAGGAGCAAAATAACAAAGAAGTTACAGTCAAGAGGATTAGATCGGACAATGGAGCTGAGTTTTGCAACGGGATCTTGATGGATTTTTGCACCGAAGCTGGTATCGGGCATGAGAAATCCACTGCTAGGACTCCCCAGCAGAATGGTCTAGCAGAGAGAAGGAATAGAACGTTGAAGGTAGCAGTGAGGTCTATGCTAGCCGATTCCGAGATGTCTGCTAAGTATTGGGGCGAAGCAGTCATGACAGCCTGCTATACTCAGAATAGGAGCGCAATCATTGCCAGATTTAATAAGACTCCTTATGAAGTATACAATGGTCGTAAGCCTTCTATTACTCATCTCCATGCTTTTGGTTCGACATGTTATATTCATAACAACGGGAAGTCAAAGCTTAATACTTTTTCGCCTAAGTCTGATGAAGGTGTGTTCCTAGGATATGGTCACCCCTCTCACAAAGGCTATAGAGTATTAAACATGACGACCGGAGTGGTGGAAATAACATGCAATGTTATTTTTTATGAGTCTATCTTAGTGCGCAGAGTTATAAGAGAGAAAGTGGTTAGTAATCATGAGACTAATGATGTCCATGGTCAATCGATCTTAAATTCTTTCGAAAATATGCGTATTGACTCGACTAAGTCTACGAGTGATTACAATCTAACCCAGACGCACTCAGCAGGTGACCAGACTGCTAATCAGGCCAATGATGCTAATGATCACGCTGAGGCCACCAATCCGATTTATCTTAATGATAATTTGGATATTCTGGAATCGCTTGAAGGAGAAGATGAAGAAATTCCAGATCGAGGAAGCGTTGCTGAAAATGGCGTAGGCGCTGCTGATGACGTTGCCAAAGCCATTGCTGAGCATTTGGAGAATGCTGAGAATCAGACTGCTGAAGTCCCTGTTGCTGAAGTTCCAGATGCTGAGTTGCCAGTTGCTGAGATTCTTGATGCTGAGAATCAGGATGCTGAGATCCATGATCACTTCAAATTCGCAGATTAATTGCAAACACAATGGCAAATAAATTTATAAATACCCAAAGGTAGTCGAACCCAGAGGATATGTACAACAAAAATATCCCATGTACTAACTATAGTTCTCAGATTTATTGTTTGAGTAGACAGAAATTTGGGTTTTGGTTTTGGAAAATAAAGATGACAAGAGAGAAATTTAAAGAGTTTTTAAAAGCAATAATAAAGAACACAGATTCTAGGGCAAATAATCAATCAGAATACATGCCAAATCAATCAACTCTACAATGGTGGGAAATCAGATTAATGTATTAAAATTCCTTGGTTGAGCAATTTTAACCTAAGTTACTATCATAAGATTGTATATGCTTTGTTGGCCTCAAGAACACAATAATAATCAACCTGAATAAAAACATAGATTTAATTCCCTACAATTGATTGATCTTCCTTTTGAGACAGAAAACCAATTATATTCAATTCCTCTTCCTGTTATTAATTTTCTCCTCTCGGTCTTTCAATTAACAACTATGAATAAAGAATCAATTTCATCTCTCGATCCAGAATCAATCCTAAATTCTATCAATTAAATCAGGAATTAAAAACATGCGATTTGAGTTGATCAATCTAACACGCACACATGATTAATTACACATAGCCCTAGAGCCCGATAGGGTTTCTAGCCACTCATGATGGAAAGAAATACAGTAAACATTTTATTAAAATGCATAATAAAACTTACAATAAAAATAAGGGTTGAATCCTCTAACAAAAACTTCAATAATCCAAGAGAAAACTAAATGTAGAACTCAAAGGAACTGGTAGGCAACCCTCAAAACTCGAACAAAACAAGTATTTATAGAGGTAGAGGTGTACAAATTGGGATCTAGGGCCAAAAATATGATTTAACCTTAAAAATCTCAAAAATTCCTTTTTCTGGACCTGTCACGGTCGACGTGGAGCTTAAGTCGGTCGACACGGATCCCTTAGCATCGGTCGACGTGGACTTCATATTGGTCGAGACAGAGACATTTTCCCTCTGGCGATCCTTCTGCGCAGTCGCACGGTTTTGGCCATAACTCTCACTCCCGAACTCCGATTGACCCGATTCCAGTTGCATTGGAAAGGTAACTCAAAGATCTTTCCAATTATATAGTCCATTAGCTCGGATTCCAACTGTGGAGGAAGTCGTGACTGTTTCTTTGAACATTTGCTGCTTTCGGTATGGGTTTCCATTGGATTTGGCCCAAAACCTGCAAAAACACACCATGACAAGCTTAATACCCCTATAAACTTGACTCGTGCTCGATTATTAAATAAAAATTATGTAAGTGCAAGAAACCAGTAAGAAAACAATGTGATAAGTGAGGCAAAATACGAGCTTATCAACCCCCCCCCCCCAAAACTTATACACTTGATTGTCCTCAATCAACAAAAGAATGAATCAAAAGTTCAAGTAGAAGAAAAGTGCAATGCCTCACAAGATTCATCACAATTGTTGGGAAAATACTTGTAAATTACCCCTAGATTCTTATTGTAAAAGGTTTTGTTGGATCAAACCTTAGTAGACGGTCGATCATTGCTGAACCTTAGCATAGCTTAACATCCGATGTAATGTCCTGTATAGGTTAAAACATCGTGTTGTAATAGAATAGGCCAATTGAAATATCTCAACAAACATCGAACAATGTTGAAGGCTGTGCGAATCAAGAATGCTAAAGAGGTCAGCATTCGACAAACACATCCTTGACCGCTGAAGATGCTAGCAGATCAAATTAGAATAGCAGACAAAGTACTCGCTGTGCAAGAAGATCAAAAGCATGCTGAAAGAGATCCAGCATCCCGTACTAGGAGAAGCTCAGCAAAGCAAAACAGAAGGACTGCTACACCGCCATTCTGACCAACGCGCGATGTTTAGCCATGTCAGAAGTAGGACGGAAAAGCCTGTCAGAAAGCAGAAAAATCAATAATTAGCTACCCGCATTTAAGGAGAAAGATCCATTGTGTCTAAACGGATCTATCGACCCAAACTTCAAGATCCTAACTATAAAAGGGAAGTCAAAAGACAATGCAGGTGCTGCTCGCTCTCTAACCAGAAACACGATATACGAAAGAATCCAAAAAGCAAAAAGGCAAGAGAGCAGTCCAGTTGAAAGGCACAATCCAGAGATACTCAAAGGCATTCAACAATCCGAGTGTCTCACTACGTCTGACATTCGTCTGAGTGATTCTTGAACTGGTTCAAGAATCCTCAATCATTGGGATCACTTTCCTTTTTAGGAGAGCATCCAGCAGTCAATTTCTTGTGAAGAAATTGATTAAGGCGGGCACTGAAGCCGAGCACACACGAAGTTTGGAGGGAACTTTAAACTACTCCAAAGAAAGTGGTGAAAGAGAGTTTTACGAAGGTGCGCCCTTGACTCAGCCGGAACTACACCAGGTAAGTTCGGGTTATCGGAAGATAGTCGTAAAGCAAACAGATCTTCAGGAGGCTGGTTGCTGAATAGGAGAGGCAACTCTTTGTACACCGTATACTTTCTAGTAAAATTCTTAGCGATTCGGCTAAGGAGTGGACGTAGATCATTTGATCGAACCACTATAAATTGTGTGTTGTTTTGTCGTTACTGCTTCTCGAGCTACTAAATTTTAAAACCTAGTAACCACGTTACTAGCGTATAACTGAAAAGGGTAACCTAAGAAAACCTTAATCAAAAACTAAGTTGAAAATAATCTAAATACAAGAAAACGCAATCTATTCCGCTGCACTTCGTGTCTATACTCTACTGTAACCACGACGACTCTGATTATAAGGGACCAACAACTGGTATCAGAGCAGGAGGTTGAAAAACCGACTGCTTCTGAGTCGCTTAGGACCTAGATCCTAGTCTTTCCTTGCGTCTCTTGTATTGGTATTTTACACAGCTCAGGTAACGATGATGTCTAATCACGCTCTCCCGAAGTACAACAAGGATGGATTTGAAACATGGAAAAAGAAGGCCATGATCCAGCTGCAGAGCATACACCCAGAGATGAGGGACATCCTAACGGTTGGACCTATTGAAATCATGAAGGTCAACACCGCACCCCCTGGACCCGCTGGTGGTCAACCCAGATCTGAGATGGTGAGCAAACCTTACGAGGAATGGACTCTTGAAGACAAAAAGAGAGGCCAGCTGGAGTTTATCGCCATGAAGCTAATTATGGAATGTCTACCCCCCTTAATGTCCAACAAAGCTCTAGATTATGACACCGCAAAGGAGATGTGGGACTATGTGTGCGAAGTCTCTCAGGAAACGGAACAGATGAAGCGAAACAAGCTACAAGTCGCTGTTGACAAGTACGAATCCTTCGCCATGATTCCAGGAGAAACCATTCAGGAGAAGGAAGATGTAGGGTTTGAGTCTACGATGGACAACACGAGTTGCCATTAATTAAATTCTTGCCAAGGATCGTTCTTAGGATACCAGGAACAAATTTCAATTAAATAAATCATGCGATCCTATGCATGCTCCTACAATATTAATTGCAGAGGATGGATTAGAGAGTACCTGATTTCACCGTTTGATCTACAGATCTAGATCGGAGCCAATAACGATGAAATAACCTTGGATCTGAGATAGAACGCCAGCGATGGATAGTTGTTCCTACAGATCTGATCTTCTGATCTGTTCCCTTGCTCCTTGGAAATCTGGTGAGGATTATCTACCAAGTTGATTCCGAGATCCAGAGAAATCGATCAGTTTCTCCCTCAGATAGCCGCCGCCACTCTCTCTCAATTTTCAATATACTGAAACCCTAGTTATCACAACTTAATGATCTGATAGAGAGAAGGCCTATATATAGTGTTAGGGTTTTGAGAAACCCTAACCCTAATGGGCTGTGAGCAATTAATGGGCCAGACCAGGGATCAGATGCAAATAATAAAGTGGGCCCTCTTTATTAATTAATCCTTCCTTGTTCAACCCAGAACATAATTAATTAATAAAACATTGTTTTAACCTTCACCACGGTAACAATGCTGACTCGCCCCTTTATTACCACGTTATTAGGAACGGGTTGCACCAAACTAACATGATCCACATATTTAAGGTTTTAGACATTCATTAATTAATTTGGCTTATGACAATCAGCCACAATTAATTAATCTCTTATTTCCTGAGTAATGCCACTCACCCTTTTTCACTTATGCCTGAATTAAATAATTCAACCTGCAGGGTTTAGCATAATGAACCTTGTGAGCTCCTCAGGGAATGTCACCATCCTGAAACGGATATGCTTACCTAAACGTCCAGACTAAGCAGGCCACACACAAATTGCCAACACCCAAAATACGGGTATAAGAGTACATGTAAGACTCGCCACCATGGTAAATCAAAGTGTGGTCAATCTGCGTGTGCCCCTTATCCTTCGGTTAGGTTTAAGATCATAGGAAGTATGTTAGGGATCTGGCTCATTCATATGTCAATGAGAATGGCACATCCCACTGTTGATCCCATCAATACATAACCATGTACCGACACATCAAGTAGCTAGGATAAGCCCACTTATGAACCGATGTGCCGCAGCTTAGACCGACAGCCTATCCAGGGACCGTCTTAGCTGTGATACTGTTTATATCTCGCTAGGTCAAACGATTCATATGATCCTCTGTGATCTCCTACACACCATATGATCATCCCTATAGGCGAGATAATAGGATATTATGGTTCGTTGTATGTTTGTTCTATCAGACAGCGAGTATTGTTGCGGCAACATATATGAAGACCAGTGTACAAAACACTTAATCATATTTGCTTTCAGTATATAATCCCAACAGAAGAGAGGTTCAACACTATCATCGCAGAACTCAAAAATGTCGGCAAGACATATGACAAAGGGGAAATGAATAATAAGATTATATCCAAGCTTTACCCCAGGAGTGATTGGTTTGTCAAAATGACGAGCATGAGTGAGAAAGATCTCAACAATATGACGACCGCTGAAGTCTTCTCACAACTCAAGTCACATGAATTCATCATTCAGCAGTCAAAGAAAAACGAAGCTGCTGTTATACATCCAAATTCAACAAACGCTGGAACTTAAGAAGACGTAGCATACTTTGTCAGGAAAGATGGAAACAAATGGAAATCTCCAAGGAAACCCTTCTACAATCAAGAAAAGTCTACACCTGCCTCTGCTACATCATCCAAGGAGACTTCATCAACCTCTACAGTCAACGATGAAGATAAGAAGATAGGCGAGCTAGAGGAACAGATGAAAAATATACAAAAGATGATTCTGGAAGCTAAAGCCGAAAAAGAAGCAAAAGCAAGCATGATGCAGCACCCTACTGAAAAAAGAATAAGAACATGCTTTGAATGCAAGTCTCCTGAGCACTTGAAACATGACTGTCCAAAAGTGAGTCCTGAGGAAAGAGAACGTCTGCGTCAGAGATTTGAAAGACGAGCAGTACGAGCGGTAACAAAGACATTGCTAAAAAGGACAGAAGTTCCAGATATTCCCGACAACGAAGAGGAATATTATCCCACTGATGAGGAAGAAGAATCTCTAATGGTCTTTATGGCAAAAATCGTTGAAGATGGTGAACCACTCGCTGTTGCTGAGCAATCCTTTGAATCGGCCTTAGCAGTCGACAATCAGGAGGTAACACTTATAACAAACACTTTATGTTCAGCACATATATCTGAATCAGAGGATTTCCTACTAGATTCTGAGGAAGATTATCTTACCAAACTCTCTTTAGAACTTTCTAAGGTATACACCTTAAAAGATGCTATTGTGAAAGATAACTCCTCGCTCAAACAAAAAATCCTAAGTCTGACCAATGAAGTCGAAAGAATAAGGTCTGATAGTGAGGAACTATCAAGACTTAGAACTGAATCTTCTGAACTCCTTGAAAGTGTTAAAAATCTTGAAAGGGAGAATACATTGTTGAAAAACAAAGCCAATGAGAAGTGTGTCTGCGCATACATGACAAGTCAGGATATTTTGGATAACCTGATAAGCCGACAGAAACGTCACGGTGACCGATCTGGAATTGGGCATAGTTGCAATGACAAAAATAATACTTCGAGGAAAAAGGAAAATATCATTTTTGTCTCTGGCGGAAAAATATTTGATAATATTAAAGAAAAGGATAAATTAGTTGCTGAATCTTCAAATGCTAATCCGATCGCTCAGCAAAATATCGAACAGTCTGCTGAACTCAAGCAGAGTGTCAAGCACTATGCTAGACCTCAGCAAAAGGTCGAGCAGAATGTAAGATTTCAGCAGAGGTTCATAAGAGATGCTGAACGGCATCAAAACTTACACTTGAAGTCTGATAAGCGAAATTTGTCAGCAAACTCAAGGACAAAGGCTGAGCATCTTGTTTCAAATGCTAGGAAGCCAAATCCTATCCTTTCTCGGGGAAGAGACATTAAGAATTGCTCAATGAAACTCCAATATTATCACAACACACCACATAGGAGAAACACCTATGTGAGACCCGAGTCCAAATACATATATCATCAAAGGACAATGAAGGTGGAAGAGCACAACGCACAACCACATACATATGCACATAAAAGGGTTGAAGAAATCAGCAAAATAGATCTCAAAGAAAAATCCTGGACAATTATCAAAATATGGGTCCCTAAAGGGACAATGACTCAAGCTAATCCTTCAGGAACCGACTCAAAACGGGGACCTAAATCAACTTAATTGTCCTTGCAGGAACAGGATTCAAGTGCTAAGACATCAGGCATGTCAAATGAGTGGATCCTGGACAGTGGTTGTTCCGCGCATATGACTGGAGATGAAGAATTGTTCTCAGACATTCAAAAATCGTATGGTCCATCTGTAGTATTTGGTGACAACAGCAAAGGAAGAGTGCTTGGAAGAGGATGCATAGAGCAGAATGGACTAAGAATAGTGAATGTTGCTCTCGTATCCAATCTCAAGCACAACCTGCTAAGCATTAGTCAACTATGCGAAAACGGGTATATACTAACTTTTATTCATACAGGATGTTCTATAGCTGACAATGTGACAGGAGAAGTAAAGCTTAGAGGAATTCGGAAAGGCGGACTTTATGTGGTTGATTGGTAAAGTGGTAAACAACATTCATGCTTTCTAGCACTGAATAAAGAGGAAACCACTTGGTTATGGCATAAGAGGTTAAATCATTTAAATTTCAAAACCATCAATCATATTGCCAGAAATGATCTTGTTACAGGTTTACCTCAAAACATCACGTTTCGTAAGGAAGGCATTTGCAAGGCATGCCAACAAGGGAAGCAGACTAGAGCATCATTTCACTCCAACCAAGAAAAGAATACATCAAGCAGAATCCTTGAATTATTGCACATGGACCTATTCGGACCTGTCACTCCACCCTCGGTAAGCAAAAGAGTATATACCCTTGTAATAGTTGATGATTATTCCAGGTATACATGGGTTCGCTTGCTAAAGTCTAAAGATGAGGTCAAGATTACTCTACCCGAGTTGATCCTCATGGAGCAAAATAGCAAAGAAGTTACAGTGAAAAGGATTCGATCTGACAATGGAACAGAATTCTGCAACGGCATTCTTATGGATTTTTGCGCAGAAGCCGGTATAAGTCATGAGAGATCCACTGCTAGGACTCCACAGCAGAACGGTCTAGCAGAAAGAAGGAATCGAACTCTGAAAGAAGCAGTGCGATCTATGTTAGCCGATGCTAACTTACCTGCTAGATATTGGGGCGAAGCAGTGATGACTGCATGCTACACGCAGAACAGGAGCTCTATCAACGGCCGATTCAAAAAAACTCCTTATGAAGTATATAACGATCGTAAGCCTAATTTAGATTATCTACGTGCTTTTGGTGCAACATGTTATATCCATAATAACGGAAAGTCAAAACTTAACACTTTTTCGCCTAAGTCGGATGAGGGTGTACTTCTCGGATATGGTCATCCCACCCACAAAGGTTATAGAGTGTTAAACAAGACTACTAGGATTGTGGAGATAACATGCAATGTTATTTTTGATGAATCTACTTTAGTGCGCAGAGCTGTCAATGAAACAAAGGATAACAATCATGAGACTAATGATGTCAATGGTCAAATGATCTTGAACTGTCATAAACACTTACGATTTGACTCGACTAAGTCTATGAATGAATGTAATCCTGATCAAACAAAACCAGGAGACCAGGCCAGTGATGCCAGCGTTCACGCTGAGGCCAACCCCCAAAAGGATATTTCTAATTCGCTAGATGATTCACACGAGGAAAACTCCAATCCTATCCGCGTTGCTGAGGAAGTCAATGCTGCTGAAGATCTTGGCAGAGGAGTTGCTGAGATACTAATTGCTGAGATACCAGCTGCTGAGATACCAGTTGCTGAGATACCAGCTGCTGAGATACCAGATGCTGAGGCACCTAATGTTGAAAATTCCACCGAAAGAGAAGATCCAGACCATGATACTCCTATAACCGACGGACGAGCTGCTGAAGAAACACCCTATATTGAAAATCAAAATCCTAACACACAAGATACTGAGCATGAAGTGGTCAATGCAGAACAGACAGATAATTCCAGAAGACGAAGAACTGTTGGAGAGCCAATCAGACCAGCATGGCTGCGTGCACATCCACTAGAAGATGTTCTTGGAGATATCAATGACCCCATCTTGACTAGACAAGGATCGACAATGTTTTCATGCTACTTATCAAGTGAAGAACCAACTAAAGTTGAGGAGGCACTACGTGATCCAGACTGGGTAAACGCTATGCAAGAGGAGCTTGCTGAATTTTCTCGCAACCACGTATGGGATCTGGTGGATAGACCACAACACCAGAATGTCATAGGCACCAAATGGGTCTTCAAAAACAAGAAGAATGAATCTGGCTTGGTGGTGAGAAATAAAGCACGCCTTGTGGCCAAAGGGTATAAACAATGTGAAGGCATCGACTATGATGAGACATTTGCGCCAGTAGCGAGACTGGAAGCAATCAGATTATTTCTCGCTTATGCAGCACATCATGAATTCTCGGTCATGCAAATGGACGTTAAAAGTGCATTCCTAAATGGAGAACTCAAGGAAGAAGTCTATGTTGAGCAACCTCCGGGTTTTGAGAATGGAAATCAGGTCTATAAACTAAGAAAAGCCTTGTACGGGCTAAAACAAGCACCTCGAGCTTGGTATGGAACTTTATCTAAGTTTCTACTCGACAATGGCTTCAAAAAGGGAAGGATTGATCAAACACTCTTTCGAATTAAAGACGAAGGAAGCATTCTACTCGTACAGATCTATGTTGATGACATCATCTTTGGCTCAAAGAATCAAGCTCTTCGTGATAAGTTCTCAAAGCTAATGATGAGTAACTTTCAAATGAGCATGATGGGAAGAATGTCCTATTTTCTCGGACTTCAAGTTCACCAATCAAGTGAAAGAATATTCATTCATCAGAAGAAATATACGCGAGATCTCATTGCTAAATACTGTCCAGAGAAATCCAAGAGCTTAAGGATTCCCATCAGCAATGCGTGTCTAGCAGATCTTGAAAAAGATGGAGATGCAGCCAATCCTACCTTGTATCGAGGAATCATCGGATCTCTGCTATATCTCACTGCCAGCAGACCCGATATATCATATGCTGTGGGATTATGTGCTAGATATCAATCTCAACCAAACAAGACACATCTTGATACAGCAAAGAGAATCATCCGTTATTTGAAATGCACAGAAGGCTTAGGGATTTGGTATCCAAGAGCCGATAGTCTGGCTCTAAGTGGATATTCAAATTCGGATTTTGGAGGATGCAAAATCGACAGAAAAAGCACCAGTGGTACATGTCAATTCCTTGGTCACAAACTGATTAGCTGGCTCAGCAAAAAGCAACACTCGGTAGCAACCTCAACCACCGAAGCAGAGTATGTAGCAGCTGCAAGTTGCTGTCAGCAAATTCTGTGGATCCGACAACAACTCCAAGATTATGACATATCACCGGAATGCGTACCAATCTATTGTGACAACAATAGTGCTATGTGCATCACAAAGAATCCAGTTCATCATTCCAGGACAAAACACATTGACATCCGACATCATTTTATTCGTGATCATCAAGAAAAGAAGGATATTGATATTCAGCGAATATGTACTGAGGATCAAATAGCAGACATCTTCACGAAGCCCCTTGCAGAGGTTAGATTCAAAGAGTTATGCATCAAATTGGGTATGATGGAACTAGATATTGTTGTGGATGAATGAGATATTACTCTCATTCTTTCTGGTTTTCTTGGGAATTCTTATGCTACTTCCGACGGATATGTTCCTATCTATACTTAGCAGATAAAGTGATTTTGCTCAGCAAGCTATGAAAAATGCAGATGCAACCTATACTCTGTCTAAAGAAACAAACATCAGGAGAACAAAATATTCATTCATATTCAAAAGCGGATCGTGTCCACATTACAGAAGGAAAATGGGCACCTTCGGCCAACATACAAAAGGACATACAAAAGATTTTATGAAGTTCATATAGAGAGGCGACACAGACTTGTAAGGGTAAAAATCAGCCCCTTGAAGGTTGGATGGACCGTCAGCAATCTCTGGAAAGTACTTCTCCATCAACCAGCTGAGCTGCATTCCATTCTGCAGAGGCACGGACGGATGAAGCTTGACAGCCTCCCAGACGTTCTTGAAAACGTATCCGGCCCAGTCAACGGAAGCAGTATCGTCCATGGCCATCATCAACTGCCAAACGGGCCTTGAGAAACAGAGGTCATAAGGTTCTTCTCCAAGAAGGATTTCATGGGCAATGCGAAATAGGACCTAATATGGTGTCCTAAGGCCCGAAGCAGGGATGTCAGGGCTGAAATCAAAACGGGGAGAATGACGCCACTTCTCCCATGCCAGCCACTCTGGAGCCACCTCCTATGAAAGATAGTCCTCCACAGACAAAGGACCACGAGGAAGCCCGAAATCGACCGCAAAGGTGTCAGGGGTCCAGTGAACAAGCTTGTTATGGAACACCCCATAGATTGACCCTGGACCAACATGGCACTCACTGAGAAAATCCCTCAATACTTCCTCCTGGAAACGATGAGGGGTAGCACACAGAAATTGAGAAAGACCCCCCCACTGCAACGTAGATATGACCTTCACGGCCACATCACACTCGTCTATGTAGTACCTATCCAGACTCGGCTCATCAAGGATCAGGTTACGTCGGATATCTATGACTCGAGGAGGAGATTCCATGACTTAGGGAAAGGACTCGATGTTCTTGAAGAAGAAGAAGAAGGTTGAAAGAGAGAATCAGGGAAGAAGTGAAGATGAGATGTTTGGATAATCTCAAACTCCGGTATTTAAAGGCGATTTCTCATTTATGACGAGAAGAAAGAGAAAAAATATGTCTGAAGTTCGCAATGATTCATCCCTTGGAATACAAAACGTCGCCAATAAAGGAATCCACGTGTATGCATGGAAAGTCAAATCAATTTTCCAGCAATAGGGAGCAAGGAGTATTGAGAAGATCGAGGATCGTATCATCATATTTTTTATTCTAATCTCTCCTTGACTCAGCAGTTCCTCGAAGGTTGCTGAAAATCAGAATGCTGGAAGGGATCGTATTTCTATCAGCATCCTAGAACGGATGCTAAGCAATAACCTATCCCAAAATCGAGGCAGGATGACTCAAAGTTCAAACTTGATGGGACCCGATCAAACGTAATTAATGCTTGCAAACGGCGGCACCAACTGAGGAGACGCCACGTTAGAAACACTTGAGTGTGTATCGGAGCATGGGAAGCCATATGGAAAGACGCGTTTTTTTCTGAACCGTCGATCTAACCTTCCGCAGATTTTCCCTCAACCGTTAGATCTTACATTCAAACTAACCCTACCTTCGCTCTGATCACTGTTCATTTTCCTCTCATCATTCTGAAAGCAAATATTCCCAAACAGTGATTATCCAATGAATCCAATGAACCTCGTCCATTCAATTTTCCAATGAACTCCGAAGAACCCTTACATATGCGACATGCACCTGGGTTCACTGGGATACTAAAGAAGGAAGATATTGATGATTCTATATCATACGGTCAACTCGTCATGATGGCAAAGAAGAAATCCCTAGCCAGCCACTCAAAGGAACAGAGGCGTTTGGCTCAAATCATGAAAGATAGGATCCTGTACAAACGTCTTGCTGCAGAACACATTCCTGATTGGATAATGGATATCCTCGAGAGCGAACAGGTATCTCAATACTTATCCACTGAGCCCATACATTTTCATCCGCATATGGTTTCTGAATTTTATGCCAGAACAGTCATGAGTAAAGATGGAAAATCTTTTAAAACTTGTGTTTATGGAAGTATCATTGAAGTAAGTGCTGATATTCTTGCTAAAACGTTTCGTCTTCGGAATGAGGGAGAACGTATATCTTAGTACAAAGTAACAGATTATGATGAGATGGAAAGACGTCGGAATTCTTGGAAGAAGCCTGGTGTGCTGAAGGATAAGAAAGGTCATGTGATTACCTTCCGGGCTGCCACACCCATTAACTCCTTACAGGATGAATTTAAAATTCTAGCCGAATTAGTAATCAAGATGTTCCAATGCGATGTCGGTTCATATTCTGAGCTTTCTGCTAAGAAATACGCAGTAATGATGGCTCTCACAGACAAAGTGAAGGGAAATTGGGCTGAGTACTTCTTCGAACGTTGGGCAGAACATGCCAGGAAGAACGATCACTTGTCCGTGGATGGAACCTTTTCCTCAAATGTTAATTTTGGATTGAAAATAAGCAAGTTTCTGGAATTGGTCATGCATTCAACGAAAATTGATCAAGGAATAAAACTGCTAGCCACTGATTTCATTTCGGTCACACGGAAAGCAGCCAATCCCCTCGATTACAAGAAACCAAGAAGGCTGACTGGTAAATCTAATGTGGATGCGGACAAACCTACTTCAGATGAGGAAGTAGATGAGCGTTCCTTGGGCGAACAAGTACTGCAGATAGCAACACCCATCTCTGCTGAGGAAATAACAACATTAACCCAGAACGCTGAAACAGAGCATTGCTTCAAGCAGCTTGATGATATTGTAGCTCTTGGAGATATATCAACCAAACAGATTGAAGAAATTATGGACCAAAAGGCCGCCCTTCAGCAGCCACTTGTAATTGGTCAACTTGCTGTTCCAATTTCTTCTGAACAAGAAAAGGGCGCTGCTCCCACCAGAAGATCTGGTCGTCAGCGACTACGCAAAGTTGCTAAGCTATCCTCTATCACGACCCCAACAGCACCTGACTCTCCCCTTTCATCCAAAAGTCATGAAGAACGCTTGCGAGGTATACGTGAGAACAAACGAAAGCGTGACGAAAAGAAAAGGGCGCAAGAACTAAAGGAATTTAAGAAGGAGAATGATAGAATCACATTCGAAGGAAGGGATCTAAACTTCGAAAGGATAAAGAGATCTCATCTAGAACGAGTAAGTCAAAAGGAGAATACTGATCTCACACCTCATGAAGAAACTGCTGAGGATTCAAGCTGAGCAGCAAAGAAAGGGAAGACGAAAGTTGACTCTACTTTGACCGAAAAGAACATGGATAATCCTTCACAGACTATAACTGCAGCAGATGCTATGGCTGACGAAGAATTAGATGTGCTAATTTAATCTGGCGCTTTTGCACCCACGGAACATTCCAAAGGCAAATCGGTTCAATTTCGCGAGCCAATTGCTACAAATCTTCACGACAATAGCTCAGAGGAGGCCGAAACACGTCCAGAGACAGCCGACTTACATTCCACAGATAAGGATGTAGGGACATCGGTGATATCTAAGGAAAGCGCAGATACAAACAGGTCTACTGCAGAGACGGTTGCTAAGGAAACAACTGAGGATCCTGGATATGGAATCTTCACTGCCAAAGAATCCACCGATAAGGAAAATACTATTGGATCTGCAACCGAACCACCAACTGAAGCCATAGATCATACTAATGGTAAAGGATCCACAATGGTTGGAATCCTTATGGAAGAAACCATTGAAGAAATAGAGACAACATCTACTGAAGCTGACAACTCTGTGAAACCAATCATTGAAGTACCAAATGCAACAGATGAAGTTATGACAGATCCTGCTGAAGACGTCCATATTGCTGAGGAAACACCAGCCGCTGCTGATAGCATCGATCAAACAGAAGATGCAATGGTCCTCGATGTCTCCTCTGCTGGATATCTGGACGAGTCCACCTGTTCATCGGCATCTGATTCTGAGGGGGAATCTGCTGAAGTGTTTAATGCCAAAACTCTTCGAAAATACCCCACTTTACAAACAGAACAACTGAGGATACCTTTTGATGGCTTACCTGGCAAACTTTTTTGCTCACGACGTATAGCACAATGGTGTGCTGCTGTCTCAGATAATGAAGATATGAATGCAAATCTCAGAGATTGGAGTGAAGAGATCTTAGCCTTCGTAGAGCAAGAAGTAAATAGAGACATCACAGGTGTCTTTTCTGCTGAGATCAATGAAGAAACAGAGGAAGGAAGAGTGCTTGGCACTCAATTTCGACGATGGAAGACTTATGACTACATCATGCATGAACTCTGTGTTGAAGAAAGGATGATTGTTATCGCTAGAAAAGGTCTTAACTTCTGGCGTTCCGAAGAATCATGGGCAAATGAGTGGATGGACCAACCTTCTTGCACGCGACAGTATACTGATCAACAAGTACATGCTCGATTGCAAGCCATCCGAGCCCACATGAAGTTTC
This sequence comes from Plectranthus barbatus, assembly GCA_026898455.1. Classification (NCBI taxonomy): domain Eukaryota; kingdom Viridiplantae; phylum Streptophyta; class Magnoliopsida; order Lamiales; family Lamiaceae; genus Plectranthus; species Plectranthus barbatus. The sequence continues at coordinate 127,093 of JAPKLW010000388.1, read as the reverse complement.
TTCCATCACAGGCCCTGCCAAAATCACAGTTTGCGCCAGATAAGAAGTCCTTAGCGCACATGGCACTAACCAGACGACAAAGGGCTGCAATGATTGCTTATCGGAAATGAAAAGCCGCTTACGAGGAGAAAGTGCGGGTTAGAAATCTTGAACTAGCCGCGCTCGAAGAAGAAAAAGAGAAGGAGGCCAGACGACAGGACTACCTCAAAATTATCAACTTTCAGAAAGCATATACTGGAAGCGCAACTTCATCTCATGTCTCTGAATCTCAAGGTTCTGATTCAACACTTGGACTGCATACTATGAGTGACTCCTTGAAAGTAGCTACCAATGTAGCTCTTGATGTTGTCACACAAAGAGTTGACGCAACAACACAAGCTTCTGAAATTGGTACAGTGGAAAGCGAAGATGGGGCAGCTACTTCATTAGCAGGCGGTACAGAAATAGTTCTCTCTGACAAACCCATCGACGCTAAACCAGTCCAAGTAAGCTTCCAATCTTTTGTCAACATTCTTAACAACGCCCTGCATCAACGCGATATCCAGCAAGCCAGATTCAATGAAGAAGTCCTGAAAGAGGTTGCTGATGTCCGCGGCGGAATCTCGGGCGTGAAAACCTCTGTCTCAGAAGTTCAGCAACAAGTTGGACAAGTCACCACCAAAATCACACATGTCGAAGAAACCGTGTCTACGGTACAATCTAATGTGATGACTCTCCACGACAACCTTGACGCACACAAGTCTTTCACCACCTCTGTTTTGGATGCTCTCAAAGAGGGGGAAGAAAGAAGGATTGCTGAACAAGCAAGGATAAAAGCAGAGGAAGCCGAGCTGATACTGAAAGAAAAAGAATTCGAACGAACAATGATGGAACGAAGAATGAAGCTAGCAGAACAACAAAGAGAAGAACAAAGGGCACGGATTGAACAGATGGAGAAACTAATAGCCATGACAATGAAGAAAGTTGAATCTCTTGAAAAGCCAAAACCTCCACCAGATGCTCAGAATTAAGGTCATTCTCTAAACCTTTGTCCTGTCGGCTTTCATATTTTTCTTCTGAATTCTGATTCTCCAAGTATGAACAATAGTTGATATACACTTTCTGTATACTCAACAGAAGATGTTTAATGTTTGCTGAATGCTTTACATGCAATTTTGTTTTTAATCACTAAGCTAAGTCTCAGCAATCCTTTATAAGCTTTGATCGCACCAAAAAGGGGGAAATTGTTGGGAAAATACTTGTAAATTACCCCTAGGTTCTTATTGTAAAAGGTTTTGTTGGATCAAACCTTAGTAGACGGTCGATCATTGTTGAACCTTAGCATAGCTTAACATCCAATGTAATGTCCTGTATAGGTTAAAACATCGTGTTGTAATAGAATAGGCCAATTGAAATATCTCAGCAAACATCGAACAATGGTGAAGGCTGTGCGAATCAAGAATGCTAAAGAGGTCAGCATTCGACAAACACATCCTTGACCGCTGAAGATGCTAGCAGATCAAATCAGAATAGCAGACAAAGTACTCGCTGTGCAAGAAGATCAAAAGCATGCTGAAAGAGATCCAGCATCCCGTACTAGCAGAAGCTCAGCAAAGCAAAACAGAAGGACTGCTACACCGCCATTCTGACCAACGTGCGACGTTTAGCCATGTCAGAAGTAGGACGGAAAAGCCTGTCAGAAAGCAGAAAAATCAATAATTAGCTACCCGCATTTAAGGAGAAAGATCCGTTGTGTCTAAACGGATCTATCGACCCAAACTTCAAGATCCTAACTATAAATGGGAAGTCAAAAGACAATGCAGGTGCTGCTCACTCTCTAACCAGAAACACGATATATGAAAGAATCCAAAAAGCAAAAAGGCAAGAGAGCAGTCCAGTTGAAATGCACAATCCAGAGATACTCAAAGGCCTTCAACACTCCGAGTGTCTCACTACGTCTGACATTCGTCTGAGTGATTCTTGAACTGGTTCAAGAATCCTCAATCATTGGGATCACTTTCCTTTTTAGGAGAGCATCCAGCACTCAATTTCTTGTGAAGAAATTGATTAAGGCGGGCACTGAAGCCGAGCACACACGAAGTTCGGAGGGAACTTTAAACTACTCCAAAGAAAGTGGTGAAAGCGAGTTTTACGAAGGTGCGCCCTTGACTCAGCCGGAACTACACCAGGGAAGTTCGGGGTATCGGAAGATAGCCGTAAAGCAGACAAATCTTCAGGAGGCTGGTTGTTTAACAGGAGAGGCAAATCTTTGTACACCGTATACTTTCTAGTAAAATTCTTAGCGATTCGGCTAAGGAGTGGACGTAGATCATTTGATGGAACCACTATAAATTGTGTGTTGTTTTGTCGTTACTGCTTCTCAAGCTACTAAATTTTAAAACCTAGTAACCACGTTACTAGCGTATAACTGAAAAGAGTAACCTAAGAAAACCTTAATCAAAAACTAAGTTGAAAATAATCTAAATACAAGAAAACGCAATCTATTCCGCTGCACTTCGTGTGTGTACTCTACTGTAACCACGACGACTCTGATCAAAAGGGACCAACAACAATCAAACTCGTAAATCCACAAAACATCAACACTTTTTGAGAATCAGAAAATCAGTAAACCATGGAAAACTCACAAGGGAAGTGTTTTCACTCATTCACTCAAGTGTTTAGGATAATATGAGATCACACAAGTCATGCAAATCAAGTTCTACCATAGGCTTGCAAATATTCTAAATCTCCACTGCAAATATGTTTACACAAGTCTAAGATCAGAAAGGATTTTATTTAAGGTTGTAATGTAGGCTTTTAGTGAAAGGTAGGGAAATATTTGGCCAAGTGACTCAAAATCAAATTCAGTGCGTCCACTTCATCAATCTTAATCCACTATCAATGAATCATCTACCCAACTCCTTAGATTTTCAACACAACTCATGGCTCTTTTATTCACATATGAATTTTTTTTCTTTTCTTTTCACATATCCTTTTATGCTCTTAAACAATTTGAATATTCATTTGAGCTTATAAGGAATAAACACGACACATAAATTTTTTTCTAGAGCCCAACCTTTTGTTTTTACCCTTCTAATATTATCTTATCCTTTCTCAAACAATTCCCAACCCGCTCTCATAGACAAGAGTTAATTCCCCTATTTATTTCCAACTCATAGACAAAGAAAGAAAATTCATAAGCTCAAAAGGGCTGACTAAGGATAAGTATTTAATTAGGACAGTGTATGGGAAAGCAGGCTAAACAAAGATGGCCTAAAATCATTTCCTAAACCTGTGCACACTTAGCAGTCTTGAAACAGAAACAAAGCAAGTTCTAGAGATACTCAATAATGCAAACACACTCACAATCCAATTTAAGGCTCAATTCTCACACTTGGGACAACAATTCTTCCATATTAAACATCCAATCATCATCAAACATTATGCCTTTGTAAGTTTCAAAACAAGTAATCATGCGGTTTTCTACATTCATAGGCATACTCAACCACTATCACAATCAATGCATAATCAAGTCAATCAATTCAAATCTTGCATTGTTGTTACGGTTATCTCATAGCTAAGCAAATCTTCTCTCATAATCACAATTTTATTCAACAAATTCAATAAAAAATTTTAAACTAGGCATAATTTAAACACACTGAAAGCATAAAGTAAAAGGGAAGAAATAGTTTCAACTCCAAGTCCTCCTCCCCCAAACTTATTCGATTAACCAAGGGAATAAGTTTGCGAATCAGACTAGGAGTGAAACAGTACCTTGATCTTGGTCTCAGACACCAACTTTTTATCCCGGAACCTTCAGAAATCGCGCGACGTGAGATTTTGGCAACTAGCACTCCGCATCGACTGACACGGGCTCTGCGTCGGTCGATGTGGAGCCTTCGGTCGACGTGGAGCCTTCTTGTCGACCCTCCTCACTAGTCGAAGTGCTACACGTCGAGCTACTCTGCATCGACCGACGCCAGGCCTGCGTTGGTCGAAACAGAGCACTGTTCCTTGAATTTTTTTTAATAACCAACAGAAATAAACTAATTCGAGAACAATGATAAAAATTGAAAATAAATTGCAGAAAACGAAAATAAGAGGAAATTGAAAAGAAAGCAAGTAAAGATTGGGTTACCTCCCAACAAGTGTTGATTTAACGTCGCAGCTCGACGATACCTCATCTCACCAAGGTGGTCGAGTCCAGACTCGTCGACCCCTTGAATCTATCATGAAGACCCGGCGGTTCTGAATGATGGTGGTATACTCGGAATGAGGCAGCTTAATTGCCAATTTCACTACTTCGTTTCCTCGTTCCCACCAGATGGCTTCTTCTTCTTCGTCCGGTGTCTCATCATCTTCCTCTTCTTCAGTGGTTGTCACCTGATTGCATTCCCCCTTCCTCTTGTTCTTGTCAATGCAAAAGGTAATAGACTCATCATTCCCTCGTAAAGTGATCTCCCCCTTCTTGCTGTCGATCAGGACTCCGGCTGTATCGAGGAACTCTCTTCCCAAGATCATGGGTGTGTTGGTATCTTCCTTCATCTCATGAACAACAAAATCTGCAGGAAAAATCAAGTGACCAACTCTAATAAGTAAATCCTCTACGATACCTTTTGGCTTGGACACAGATCGGTCCGCCATTTGAAGGGTGATCGTGGTGGCTCTCATCTCCCCGATCTCCAACTTCTTGTAGATGGACCAGGGCATCAGGTTGATGCTTGCCCCGGTGTCACAAAGTACGTTCTGAAACTCCTTGCCTCCAATCTTTATAGGTATCGAGAAGCATCCTGGATCCGATCTCTTGATGGGAATCTGTTTCTGCAAGAGTAGACTGCATTCTTCATGTATCCTCACGGTCTCGTTCTCCATGAACTGCTTCTTCTCGCTCATCAGTCTTCTGAGGAACTTCATATAACCTGGTATCTCCCTGAGAGCTTCAACAAGAGGAATGTTAACATTCACTTTCTATAAATTTTCAACAAACCTTGTGAACTTAGAGTCCTCCTTCTTCTTTGCAAATCTCTGAGGGAAATGCATAGGAGGCACCGGATCAGCTCTTCTTTCCTCTTTCTCCTTTTCTTTCTCTTCCAGTATGGGCCTCTATTTCGACCGAGACACGTCTATCTCGGTCGTCCTGTTTGTTGCTTTCTGCATCGACCGTGATTGTCTCATCTCGGTTGACATGGACTCTTCTGCCTCGACCGACTGCTCTCTATCTCAGCCGTCTTGCGACCATCTGCGTTGACTGGGATGGGCTCCATCTCGGTCAAAATAGAGAGGTCCTGCATGGAATTTTCCTCCTCTGTTTCTCCCAATTCTCCTTCTGAGATGCTCGGACCTTTATACTTTCTTCCAGATCACAACGAGATTGCATTAATTGATTTCTCCTTCGCTAGATTTGTCTCTGTGGTGCTTGGAAGTTGCCCCGGCTTGTGCTGATTGCCGAGAGTAGTGGCTATCTGACTCAGTTGGGTGTCCATCATCTGCAAATGCTTTATCATCAATTGCATGTGATTGGCCATCCCTTTGACTTCGTTCTCCACTTTGCCAAATTGGTTGTCTGAACTCTTGATGAGTTTCTCCAATGTTTCCTCAAGCACGGACTTCTTTCTCTCCACAATTTCTCCTCCTCTACCTACATCAAAACCAGGCGGAGGGTGTTCTGCAGCAGAGGGGTTAGAATAAGAAAAACCAGGGTGAGATCGCCCATGGTTGTAATGATACCCTTGATTGCCTCGGTAGTTATTCTAATTACCACCGCCAATGTAGTTCACCTCCATTCCTGCAGTTCCAGACGAACTGATTGCACCCCGGTTGATGTAGTCAGCCTCTACCGGAACAATGACCATGCTAGGCTCAGTAGTAGCAACTGCAAGTTTTGTTGTACCCAACTTTTCAATCTCTTCTGGGAGCTTCTTCACCTCAGCAACCACATCAAACTCCGGCTTTATCTCCACTGCTTTGACCGGCATTTGTCTTTCAGTCGGCCACTGGTGGCTGTTCAGGGCCATGTCTGCCAATAACCTCATGCTCTCTGCCCCACTCTTCTTCATCAGTATCCCGCCAGCAGATGCATCCACCATGTCCTTCATGTGAGGATTTAGACCTTCATAAAATGGCATTCCTGCATCTCGAGATCAATCCCATGTCCGGGATAGAGTCGTAGAAGCTCTTTGTATCTCTTCCAGGCCTCATAGAGTGATTCATCATGCAGTTGCTTAAAAGTGGTGATAGCAGCTTTCCTTTTCAACAACAGGCTTGGTGGGAAGAAGTTGGTGAGGAATTCATCTCGAAGTTCCCCCATGTCCCAATCTGACTCTTGTCCAACCAGCATACTAAGATCGCGCCTCGTCTCTAAGTGAGAACGAGAACAACCTCACTCTGATGACGTCCTGGGGGACTCCATTCTGCTTCATTGTATCGCACACCTCTATGAATTGGTTAAGGTGGGCATACGGATCCTCTACGACTCTACCCACAAACTGGTTCTGCTGCACCATCTGAATTAGCCCAGTTTTTAACTCAAAATTATTGGCATCAATCCTCACTCTGAATCCGGGCTCTTCCTGTTGTGGTAGAAATCGATCCAAGATGGACCTTTGTGGAACCACTACCTACTTGTTGTTCAGCTCTGCCAGTCTTGCAGCTTGTTCTGCCTGAGTAGCCTTGGCTGCTTGTAGTTGTATTCTCTTCTATTGTACTTCATTGACAAACTATCTCTGCTCCTCGGGAGTCATATTCTGAAGCGGGGCTTCTGGATTTGCTTCCATCTCAAAATTTAATCTTTTTCCTTTCTTTCTGTTCTTCCTGCAGGCAGCTTCGGTTTCTGGGACAAAAGCCTCGAGTGTTTTTCCCTTGTTCCGCGTGTTCATGCACCTGCGCAGCAACCAAGGCAAAAATCAGTGCATGTCGACCGATGCCAAAAATTTTCTGCATCGACCGACGAGATACGTGCGTCGGTCGAAACTGAACTCAAAAATCAACACAGACACACGCACACAGAAATTTAAATAAAAAAAAACTCAATCCAATTAATCTTCAAACAAATTAGTAACAAGATAAAATCTGACAAATCCCCGGCAACGACGCCAATTAGATCACTGCAAATTTTGCAGATTAATTGCAAACACAGTGGCAAATAAATTTATAAATACCCAAAGGTAGTCGAATCCAGAGGAAATCTACAACGAAAATATCCCATGTACTAACTATAGTTCTCAGATTTATTGTTTGAGTAGACAGAAATTTGGGTTTTAGTTTTGGAAAATAAAGATGACAAAACTGAAATTTAAAGAGTTTTTAAAAGCAATAATAAACAATACAGATTCTAGGGCAAATAATCAATCAGAATACATGCCAAATCAATCAACTCTACAATGGTGGGAAATCAGATTAATGTATTAAAATTCCTTTGTTGGGCAATTTTAACCTAGGTTACTATCATAAGACTGTATATGCTTTGTTGGCCTCAAGAACACAATAATAATCAACCTGAATAAAAACATAGATTTAATTCCCTACAATTGATTGATCTTCCTTTTGAGACAGAAAACCAATTATATTCAATTCTTCTTCCTGTTATTAATTTTCTCCTCTCGGTCTTTCAATTAACATCTATGAATAAAGAATCAATTTCATCTCTCGATCCATCATCAATCCTAAATTCTATCAATTAAATCAGGAATTGAAACCATGCGATTTGAGTTGATTAATCTAACATGCACACATGATTAATTACACTTAGCCCAAGAACCCGATAGGGATTCTAGCCACTCATGATGGAAAGAAACACAATAAACATTTTATTAAAATGCATAATAAAACTTACAATAAAAATAAGGGTTGAATCCTCTAACAAAAACATCAATAATCCAACAGAAAACTAAATGTAGAACTGAAAGGAACAGGTAGGCAACCCTCAAAACTCGAGCAAAACAAATATTTATAGAGGTAGAGGTGTACAAATTGGGATCTAGGGCCAAAAATGTGATTTAACCATAAAAATCTCGAAAATTCCTTTTCTGGGCCCGTCTCGATCAACGTGGAGCTTACGTCGGTCGATGCGGATCCCCTTGCATCGGTCGACATGGACTTCATATTGGTCGAGACAGAGACATTTCCCTCTTGCGATCCTTCTGCTCAGTCTCACGATTTTGGCCATAACTCTCACTCCCGAACTCTGATTGGCCCGATTCCAGTTGCATTGGAAAGATAACTCAAAGAGCTTTCCAATTATGTGCTCAACTAGCTCGGAATCCAACTGTGGAAGAAGTCGTGACTGTTTCCTTGAACATTTGCTGCTTTCGGTACGGGTTTCCATTGGATTTGGCCTAAAACCTGCAAAAACACACCATGGCAAGCATAATACCCCTATAAACTTGACTCATGCTTGATTATTAACTAAAACTTAAGTAAATGCAAGAAACCAATAAGAAAACAATGTGATAAGTGAGGCAAATACGAGCTTATCAATCCAGAATGCTGAACCCCCGGAGATTGCTGAGGAAAATGTTGTAGCAGACAACAACCCAGCAGGAGAGGCCGATGCTGAAGTTCCAGAACCTAGCAATCCGAAGCCAAAATGGCTACGCGATCATCCCTTGTATGTTGTCCTTGGTGACATCAATGATCTTATTCTTACGAGACAAGGCAATGCGATGCTAGCGTGTTATATTTCGCACGAGGAGACTTCAAAGGTTGAAGATGCTCTACGGTGTCCAGATTGGGTGAATGCTATGCAGGAGGATCTAGCAGAGTTCACGTGCAATCATGTTTGGGATCTAGTAGATAGACCAGAGCATCAGAGTGTTATTGGAACCGAGTAGGTGTTCAAAAATAATAAAAATGAGTCAAGAATGGTCATCCGCAACAAAGCTTGTCGAGTAGCAAAGGGCTACAGATAATGCAAATGAATAGACTATGACGAGACGTTTCCTCCAGTAGCCCGACTGGAAGCTATTCTTTTATTCCTAGCATACGCTGCACATCATGAGTTTTCTGTGATGCAAATGGATGTGAAGAGTGCCTTTCTTAATGGTGAGCTCAATGAGGACTTCATTCCTCAGACGAGGAAAGCAACTGCTCATCCTGATGCTAGCCGCCCGAGGATACTGAAGGGCACAACAAACGTGGACACCACAATTCCTACATCTCCTGAGCATCCTAATCCTGGTGACCTCGCTTTCCAGCAGTTGGAGCACGTCATCGCTATGACTCTGGAGGAGATAGCGTCTGCTAGGAAAGAAGCGGAGATAGAGAAATGCTTCGCGGAGCTCAAAGAAATTGAGAAGCTTGAGCTAGGAGGAGAGTTCCCTATGCCCACTGCTCTACTGGATCCTCTCGCTTCTACTATTCCTAAAAGGCCCCGAACAGAGATCACCTCGCCTGAGAAGAGGAGGACTAGGAGACGGGTTCAGAAGCCACTGGATCCGATCTCTAAGGATGTCCCCACCACTGTTGAGCCTGAGAAGAAGAGGACCAGGAATAGGTTGGTGAAGACAGCGGAGCAGAAGGAAGCTGCTAAGGAGACCCCGGAGCAGGTGGCTGTGACTCCGAAAGCAGAGGGACAGCAGAAGGGTAGTCCTTTGTCCTCTAAGCCTCTGTTTGAAAGATTGAAGGGAATAATGAAAGGAAGAGGAAGAGGAAAGCAGAGCAAAGGGCTAAGGAGCAGAAAATTTATAAGAAGAAGCTCGAGCAGATGATGTTTAAAGCTCATGATCAGAATTTCGAGAACATTAAGAGGGCTGCCGATGAACGTGCCGAGGCGAAGAGGGTTGCTCAGTTGTTGGAGCAGGCGGCACGGGAGGCTTCCCAGCAAGCCATAAAAGCTGAAAAGCAGAAGAAGGGGAAAGCAAAGGAAAGTGGAAGGATAACCGTGACTATTCCTAAGGTTGATTCTAGTGGAGCTATTGTGCCGGAAGAGGAAGCAATGTCAGATAAAGAGCTAGATCAACTCTTGCAGTCCGGAGCTTTCAATATGCCGGAGCAAACCAAAGGAAAGAGTGTGCAATTCCGTGAACCGAATGAAGAGCCAAGCAGCAACAGTTCTGATGATGAAATGCCACCCAGGGATAGGGATGCTGGTCCATCTGGAGCAGGACAACAGACAGAGGATGAAGTTGAAACCATTAAGGAACCGCACGTTGAGCAGGCTGCTAACATTGCCGAAGGTCAAGGTGCTAAGCAGGTTGCTAGCATCTCCGAAAGGAAAGAGAGCACACAGGGAGAGGAGATGGCCAGCAAAGAGACTCCAGCAGGATATGAAGATACTTATTCTGAATTAGATTCCGATGGTGAATCTGAGGATGTATACGATGCACGCTTCCTAAGGAAGATCAACAGAGGCACCAACAATCAGCTGCACGTACCCTTCGACGGTCTTCCAGGGCCCCAATTCAAGTTGAGAAGGTTTGCTCAGTGGTGCGCCCCTGTTCATATCAAGGAGGAGGCGAGTGGAGATGTACTTCCGATGCTGTCTGAGATCGAAGAATTCATTTTGGCGGAAGTTGAAAGAGACTTAGCCTATGTCTTCCATGGTGACATTGATGAGACGACTGAACAAGGGAAGATTTTAACCGAGGAGTTGAGGAGGTGGAAGTTCATTGACTATGTGACTAGGGGTGCTCATGAGCCGAGCCGAGCCGAGCTTGGCCAAGCTCGAGCTCGAGCTCGACAAGAAAGATTGAAGCTCGAGCTCGAGCTCGACTTGATCGAGCTTGAATTTCTTAAGCTCGAGCTCAACTCGATGTAAAGCTCATGAAGCTCGAGCTCGATTTTTTATTTTTCAATTTTAATAAAATACATGAATTTAATTAAAATGCAAAAATTTAACAATAAAACTTAAATCAATATATCTATGTTTTGCTTGAAAGTATAATTAAGTATTGGAAATTTAAACAACACAAATATTTCAAAATTACACAAAGCAAAAATAAGAAAGAAACACGATTGCAAGTCGGAAAACTTTTAGCATTCTCCTCATCTTCAACTCTCTCCAGAAACACGAATGCAAGACCGTAGAAATGTAGCATTTTCAAATCAAACCTCCAATAAACCTGCAAACATTGGTGCCATGGATAAATAAATGAGCACTTTGTATTTCAGAATGGGAACTCAATCAAACACATGAAATAAAATAGCTAAACAGTTATTTAAAATGATAGAAGAAGATAGTTATTTTACTCATAACACATCTACAATTTGTGCACCAAGATAACTAAAGATTTGTGGGCAGCTAATAACTAGTATAGTATACTTTCACCAATAATATATTTCTGGTATGCACTCGAACTCGCCACAAGCATTCATTAAATTAGGGTTGATTTTAGACTAGAGAGAATATCAAGTAAGCATATCCAAATTCCAGATGGGTCTCCATAAACAAAATATAGAGGACGCAATATCAAACATTTTTGGGCATACTTTCTAGATAATATAGTTTCCCAATTTCAAATATTATTTATATCCCAAACATATTCAAATTCGCATAAGACACAACAAAAATGGAGTAAATTCACCTTCTCAAAAATCGCAAAAATCTATGCCTTATAACCATCCGCACTTCACAATGTATGCTTCTCCCTCCCAGCAACCTTCGTTTGGTGTCGGAGATATATTTTCTTGAGGTTAAATTTCAGTTGATTAGAGAGAAGAGAGGGGAAGCGGCGCTGGCGGTAGGGTGAACTGTGAAAATATGAGATGAAATGCTAAATGGGGTAGGGTTTGGGTATTTATATAAAGGGGGTAAATGATAAATAAACATAATATTAAGGGTAATTTTATAAATTAATAAGTTAGGCTCGATTAGGCTCGCGAGCCTGTCGAGCCTTGTATTATTAAGCTCGAACTCGAGCTCGATACTTACTCGAGCAGCTCGAGCTCGAGCTCGACTCGACTAATATCGAGTCGATTTTGAGTTTTTTTCGAGCCGATCTCGAGTATCTCGCGAGCCGGCTTGACTCATGAACACCCCTATATGTGACGCATCAACTATGCTTTGAGGAAAGGATGTTGGTCACCACTGCTCGAGGCTTAAATTTCTGGCGGAAGGAAGAATCATGGCCGAATGATTGGGTTGATCAAGTAGCCGGATCCAAGCAGTATTCAGACAAGCAGGTCATTGCTAGACTACAGGTGATCCGTGCTCACAGACTGTTCTCCAACTCCAAATCACTGCCGTCATCATCTTTTGCTCCCGACGGTTATTCAGACGCCCTGATTGAGCTCTCAAAGCGCCAGGCTAGAGCGGCTGCTGAGTACCGTCGTCGCCAAGCAGAGTATGAGGCCCTGAAGAAAGCAAGGATGGAAGCCAGAAAGGCAGAAATGATAGCTGAGCGTGAGGCTGCTGAGTTGAGTGAAAAAGACAGAATAATTGTCCTATTTTTGGGCCTGGATATTCTTAGCATCATAAGAGCTGCCCAAGCTGAGGAAGCACAGGAGGCTGAAACTGCTCAAATCTTGGATGCTACTCAGAGGATGTTGAATGAGGAAGAACGCTACGTGGCTGCTCAGGCTCAGATTGCTAATGAAGCTGAAATTGCTCAGATCATGGCGGGTGCTAAGCTATTGATGGATGAAGAGTCACGCTACTCTGCTGCTCAACTAGCAAATGCTGAAGCCTTGGAGATAGCATAGCCGAGCCAGGAAGGAACTACAACTGCTGAAGGTCTGGACCTGTTGTTAGCAACAACATCTTCCGCATTTGAAGCTACGCCTGTAAGTTCCTATGACTTCCAGTCTTATGTGGATTCAGTCATTCAGAAGGCCATGTGAAGTGTTCTATCTTCCCTGAATGAGCGTGTTGAGATGGAGAAGGCTGAAATAAGGAAGAAGATTGATGAGGTCAGGACCGAAGTGTCAGACGTCCGCACTGAGGTTGCTGAGGTGAGGTTAGATGTTTCTTCTGTGAAACAGAATGTGGAGGTCTTGACAACGGAGGTCGCTGACTCCCAGCAGCAGATGATGGAAACTGTTCAATCCTTTTCTTCTACCTTTTTTGTTGCAATCAAAGAGGGGGAAGAAAGGAGACTTGCTAAAGCCGAGCAGAGGAAGAAGGAGGAAGAAGCTCTGGCTGCTGCTGAGGAGGAAAGGAGGTTAGAAGTAGAAGAAATTAATAAGAAGGAGGCAGAGCTCAAGAAGAAAGAGCTCGAGCTGAAGATTAAGATATTGGAGATGGACAATGAGAAGCTTGCGAAGAAGATGGAGCGGGATGCAGCAGAACGAGAAGTGAGCAAGGCTTATGTTGAAAAATTCATGCAAATGACGATGAGCAAGTTTGATGAGCTTGATAAGAAGAAGCCTACTCCCAACTCTTGATCTTACACTTCTTACTTTAACTTCTTATCTTAGAATTTTATTATATTCCTTTTCATTTGTAATTGTAATGCTCAAATCAAATGAATGAAAATGGAATCAGACTTAGACAATTCCTTATTGTCGATTTCTGAGTTTTTATTGCGTACTAAAGTTGATATACAATTTAGTGTATTCAATGAATTTGCATAAGTTTGCTTTGGATTGGTTGTGAATGCCTGCTAATTTACTTGGGTGCTAGAATTTCTAGCAGACTCCTTGCAACATTTACGTACATTTTAATCGAGAAATATTCCCAGCACATATTGAGGGGGAATTATCTAAAACCAATCCCTGCTACAATTAAGATGGATTAACTCTGAGTTAGACTGCTAGCTTAGCATAGCATTGTACTTAGAAAAATTTTGTAAAACTCAAATATTTTTCCTCTTAATTCAGCAAGTGATAGTAAGCTTTGATCGCACCAAAAAGGGGGAAATTATTGGGAAATTATTCTTAAATCTCCCTTAGGATCATATTGTAAAAGGTTTTGTAGGATCAAACCTTAGTAGATTGGTCAATCAATTGCTAATCTCTAGTAAAGTCTAGCAACTCTTGTAATGTCCTATATAGGCTAAGTCTCGAGTTGTAATAGATTAGATTGCTAGAATAATTCCTAGCAGATTGTGGATGCTAGAGATAGTAGCAGACGAAGATGACTGCTAGAGATAATAGCGGTCAACTGCTAAGGAGGGGATTGCTAAGGAATTAGCAATCCTATGTCGAAGGAAGAGACTGCTAGAATCAAGTACTCAACAGTCAGAAGAACAAGTAGCAGAATGCTAGAAGGAAATTAGCATTTGCTAAAAGTAAAGTATAGTGGAATGCTGAAGGAATCATCATTTGCTAGCATGTAGCAGATTGCTAAAGGCAACAGCAATCCAGAGTCAAAGGAATCAAGTGCTAAACGTGAGCAGCTGCTGAGCAGTCAGCAGTCCGATACATGGTTTAGCAGATTGCTAGAAAGGCTTAGCAGATCGTTCCGAGAAGGCTTAGCAAGGCGAGATAGCTAACAACGACTGCTACACTACCGTTCTGACAGACGTACACGCAAAGAACAAAACTTTCCCGATGTAGGTTGGAAAGTATTGTAAAATGCCAGAAAGAACAGATAAAGTCGAGCCACTCTTGGACGAAGGAGCCGTTGTGTCTAACGGGTATAGAGATTCAAAGTTTGAATCTCCAAGTACAAAAGACAAGTCCAGAAGTGAGAGACGACTACTGCTTCCATTACTCACGAGCTAAGGAACCTCAACCACATCTGGAAAAGCATTAACAACGAGACTCCTTTGACAAACAAAGAGTGAGAAAGTAGTCAGTTGAGAGCACGAGATAAAAGTGTATTCAAAGCTCTCAACAACCAGGAGTGTCTTCCAATGAATATCTGACACTACCTTTAAGAGATTCCTTGACTTCGGTCGAGAATCCAATCATTGGGATACCTTCCATCCTAGAAAGCATCCAGCAGTCACATCTATGAAAATGGATTGACTCCGATGGGCATATTTCCAAAAATAGACAAGTTCAGGAGAGAACTCTAAAAGCTCTCCCTAGCAGCGAAGAACAAGTTTTACGAAGGTTCGCCCTTGACTTGGTTGGAGCTGCAACTAATTGAGAAGAACAAAGTAACGGAGGATAGCTTTGTTGTGGTCGAGTCGAAAGCTCACCGCCTACAGCAAGTGTTCAGCAAATCCTTGTATTTTGTATACTTTCTTAGTGAAATTCTTAGTGTTTCGGATAAGGAGTGGACGTAGATCGATTTGATCAAACCACTATAAATATCGTGTCTGTTTACTATTTTATTGGTTTACTGTTTCTCGTGTTTATTTTTGAAACTAGCAACCAAGTTGCTAGAGTATAACTTGAAGAAACCCTAAGTTCAAGTTGAGCTAAACAATCTTGATAAAGAACTTAAGTGTGCAAGTGAACGTTAATATTCCGCTGCATTTCGTGTGTTGTTGTTTGTATTCACCATGACGACTCTGATCTCAGGACCAACACTTTCTTCCTTTGTGAACTGAGTGAGATATAGAATGTGAGCTGGCCTACGAGCATCTCCTTCTTTATGGACATGGCGAGGTCGTATGAAGGAGGTAGGTATGTTTGAGCCAACAAGTCCGATCAATGCCGCCACAGGGTGAAGTTGCAACCGCCATGAAGCCACTGCATCATCGAAGAAGGAAGGATTTAGCGCAACTATTATCTGCGAAGAAGAAGAACTATGTTGCTACTCCAGTCAACATCTGATGACTGCCGCTGCAAAGTCGAACAGAGAAGATGTTCTTCCAAGATTCTTTAAGAGCAAGGACATATTTGGCAAAAGGCTCCTCAATCAAAGGTTGCGTCAGAGTCCGGTAGTAATTAGAGAAGTGTAACAGCCGGTGGTGGTGAATACACCTAACAATGGCATCAGTGCCAGGCGCCCCACCGCCGCACGACTTGCCACTAAAGGACTCGCATCGTCGGCATCCCAGAATGTAGTAGGTAAGTCGGTTGTGCCCTCATCTAGGGCCGCCGCTCTAGTATTGCCTTCTTAAACCTCTTTGTTTTTTCAATTTCGTAGAATAGGTTTGGAAATTTTTCTGTTTTCTTCGTGACTATGTAGCTTTCTTGTTTCCATCGCAAGGCGTTTGTCCCTAAACCCGTTCCCCCCAGCTTTTTGGTCACTCAACCCCTTCCCCATTATTTCACCTCTTAGGGGTGTATGTGCTTATCACTTTCTATTGTTCAATTCAGTTTTTGCATCTCGTTCTATGTAATATTCCTGGGTAGCATGCGATTTTCTGTTGTTGACTACTTCCTCTTTGTATTCTTTTGTGTCATTCTGTGACATGTTTCATCTCCTTGTGTGCTTGGATAAGATCTCTAATGGTCTATCTGGAGAGATTGTCTACTTGGTACTGTAAGGTTCTTGTTACTGTGATCATTATTGGTTTAATCGTCCATATTTTGTGGTTTTGTGTAGATCCGAAAGATCTTGAATTTGTATCAATCTTCTTAATAGTTGTTTCTCTTGGTTTTCCCATTCTGTATATTTTAAAAATGGCATCTCCTTCAAATTCATGTGGCATTCCTTTTTTTAATAGGAAAAGTGATTTCAATATCTGGAAACAGAAAATTGAATGTGTCTTAATGAAACAAAAAATCTTCAGAGATGTCACTGAAGAATATCTTGATTCTAAAACCACTGAAAAAACATAATGAATGAATGAACTTTCTTGTTCCACTATTTTCTTAAATCTATCTGACTGTGTCATTAGGAAAGTGAGTATAATTGAATCAACTAAAACCTTGTGGGAAAAGTTAGATGAACTCTATACATAAAAATCCCTTACAAGTAAAATGTACCTTCTTGAAACTTTCTTTAGGTTTAAACTTGACCTAAATAACGACATAGGTGAGAACTTTGATACCTTTAATAAGTTGATCCAAGATATCAAGCTTATAGGAGATAAGCACATAGATGACTATGCCCTCATTACTCTTTTAGACTACATTCCTGACTCTTACAATGACCTTAAATCAACCATTAAGTATGGTACGGATACAGTTACCTTAGAAACTGTAATGAGAGGACTAAAAAGTAAAGAGCAAGACCTAAAACAAGGCAGGGGAAGAATTAGAAGAAATAGTGAGATATTACAAATTAGAGGGAGGTCTAGAAGTAGGTATTCTAGACCTGGTAAAAAGAATGACCAAAACTTTGATAAAGAAGGAAAAAGATATCAGAATAATAGTAAAAACATGTTTCAGTCTAGAATCCGGGGAAGAAAATATTATAAATGTGCGAAAAAGAGACACTATATTAAGTAGTGCACTAAACCTAAGAGAGAGAGGGCAGAGAATAGTTTTAATAGTTCCAATGCTACTCCTAGTGACAACTTAGGCGATATTTACATGGTCACCATTTTTGAATGCTTTCCACCCCTTCCCTCTGCTAATGCATGCATGAATAAGTTGTGTGAAAATGATTGGCTTATTGATTCTGAATGTACCTTTCATGTATCACCTAATAAACACATTTTCTTGAATCTTATAATTATTGAAAATGGATTTATCTCTCTTGCAAATGAAAAAAGGTGTAGAGTAGAAGGAATAGGTGATATTAGACTAAATTTTGGTATTGGCTGCATGTTTACACTTAAGAATGTTAGGTATGTGCCTGATTTGTGTTACAATTTACTCTCTTGTGTTGCTCTAGAATATGAATGGCTAGAAGGTAAGTGGGGGAAGGATGTGATGAAAATAATGCAAGGCTCCCTTGTTATATTTAAAGCTGAAAAATGACATAATATTTATGTTTGTTGTGTTGAACCTGCTTTAAGTGCTAACTCTGTGAATGATGTTCAAAATGATAAAACAATCCTATGCCACAAAAGATTAGGGTACATGAGTAACAAAAGTCTTAAAATTGTGTGTAAGGAAGATCTTTTTGGTAAAGATTAAGTCACAAACATGTCTTACAGTGAATTTTGTATGCTTGGCAAACAACATAGAGTTACTTTTCCCTCTTCCCAGCACCCAAATGTGTCTAAATGTACCAGCATTTTGAATATCTTCATGCAGATGTGTGGGGACCCTCTAGTGAACCCACTCAAGGGGGAAGAGGTATTTTTTTGTCTTTTATAGATGATTTTTCTTGAAAATTTTGGGTTTTTCTAATGGAACACAAATCTGAAGTGTTTTCTAGTTTTAAAACTTGGAAAACTTATATTTAAAACAAAAATGGAAAGAAAATTAAAGTTTTAAGGACTGATAATGGTTTAGGATTTTGCAATGCTTCCCCTAATAATTTGTGTACCAAATGTGGTATTAAAATGCATAAAACAGCTAGCCCCATGTAACCCCCAACAAAGTGGGTGGCTGAAAGGATGAATGGGACATTACTTCAGAGGGTTAGGTGCATGATGGAAACTAGTGGCCTTAGTAAACCTTTTTGGCGAGAAGAAATCATGACAACTGCATACTTTATTAATAGGTCCCCCTCCATTCCTTTAAATGGCAAGTGTCCTAAGTTTGTTTTTCCAAGAAAGCCTATTGATTTGTCCAACCTACGTGTGTTTGGATGCTCTGCTTATGTGTACCAAAAAGGTGATAAACTAGATCCTAGGGCTAATAAATGTTTACTCTTAAGATACCCTGAAGGTGTTAAAGGGTATAAGGTTTGTGACATGCCTGATTCTGATTTTAAAGTGATAATAAGTAGAGATGTTACCTTTAATGGGGCTGAATTTCCTTGTTGTGTGCTTTCTATGCCTGCTGGTCCTATTAATAACACTCAAAGTGAGGTGGAGCTCCCACAAAATGCGAATGAGTCTAATCATGTTAACATTCAGGGGGAAGAGAGTAGAAATAATGAGATTTCTAAATGTCAACATGATAATAACATTCAAGGTGGAGCTGGAAATGATGAATCTGTGTCTGAAAATTATTTAAATGATTACAAGCTAGCTAGGGATTGAGTTAGACGCCTTAAATATGTGAACATGAAGCTTGATGACTTTGAACTTGTTATGCTTGCCTTTAATGTGTTTGAAGAGCTTGATGGCAATGAACCAAAGACCTTTAAACAGGCTATTGAGTTATCAAACTCGAGATTGTGGATTGAAGCTATGAAAGAGGAAATTAAAAAGTTTACATGATAATAAAATGTGGATTCTTGTTAAAAGAAAACCTGATGCCTCTGTGATAGATTGTAAATGGCTTTACAAAGTCAAAAATGATGGAAAATCTGTTAGGTATAAGGCTAGATTAGTAGCCAAATGCTTTACTTAAAAAGAGGGCATAGATTACAATGAAATCTTTGCCCCAGTTGTCAGATTCAATATTGTTCGTATCATGTTTGCTCTAGTTGCTCACTTTAACTGGGAAATGAAACAAATGGATGTCACAACTGCTTTCTTGTACGGTGATTTGGATGTTGACATTTAAATGAGTAAGCCTGAAGGCTTTATTGATTCCAATTATCCTAACCATGTTTGTTTGCTAAAAAAAAGGCTTTGTAGGGTTTGAAACAATCCCCCAAGCAATGGAACATCAAATTCGAGAATTTGATGAAATATTTAGAGTTTAATAAGAGTGTTTATGATCACTGCCTTTAATTTAAAATTGTTAATGGAATTCTCACTTTCCTCCTTCTATATGTTGATGAAATGTTAATTGTGAGTCCATGTCTAAAATATGTAAAACATGTTCAAGAAAGTCTAAGTGACAAGTTTAAAATAAAAGATTTAGTAAATGCTAGAAGAATTAATCTTAGGGGTAGACATAGAAAGAGATAGAAACAAGTATATTCTTGTGTTAAATCAAAGTTCTTATATTGTTAAAATCTTGATTAATTTTGCTATATCTGATTGTAAACCTGTTAGTGTGCCTCTTGCCTATCACCTCCCGTTAAATAAGGATCAGTCCCTAAAGATGATCCAGAATTTGTTGATATGAAAATGTGCCTTATGCTAATGCGATAGGATGTACTCAATGGTCAGCTCCAGGCCTGACATGGCCTATGTTGTGAGCTGTCTTAGTGGATACATGGCAAATCCAGGTAAACCTCATTGGGAGACTCTAAAATGGTCGTTGCGTCTTCTAAAATTCTCTAAGCATGTTGGTTTAAGATATCCTAAATGCTCTAATGGGGTTAAACTTGTTGGTTATGTGGATTCTAACTATGCAAACGATAGAGATAATAGGAAATCAACTACATCCTATAATTTTACTTTGTGTGACTCTTGCATTAGTTGGAAATCACAATTACAACCCATTGTTGCTCTTTCAACCACTGAATCTAAATATGTGGCTATCACTGATGCAATAAAATAGGATATATGGCTAAAAGGATTATTATCTGAAATAGGCTATATAGATAATAAACCAATTTTAATTTCTAATAGCTAATCTGCCATTCAACTTTGTAAGAATCCTATTTTTCATGATAGAACCAAATATATAGATGTTAGTTTCCATTTTATATGTGATGTAGTTGAAAAGGATTTAGTGTCTTTGGAAAAGATTGTAACTCAATTTAACCCCGCAGATATAAGAAACAAATGGTAACCTGATGAGAAGTTTGTCTCTTGTTAAAACATTTTAAACTTTGATAATGACTTATAACTTTGTGTCTTCCATTACATAGTATATTTATCTGACTGATTATTTATATGCTTTATGCTCTATTGTAACAGCACTAAACTTTGTGTTTTGATTGCAGGTGAGGCTAAGGTGGTTGTTTGTTAACCTCTCGGGAGGGTCATGCCTAGTGCATACCCAAAAACATCATACTTGAATTACATAGGCAACGACAATGATGACTACTGACATTTTACCTTCACCCTTCACCCATCAGGCCTAAGGTGGAAATTGTTAGTATGTAGGCCCGTGACTATATGCTTGTTGGCCTTAGATTTCTTGTTGTGAGAATTTGTTACAACAACCCACACCTATAGTCGGTTCAGGTTTGTTAGATGGTTACGGGTTTAGCCCCTTTATACTAACCCTAAACCTAATCAGATTACTACTCTCATTTAACACATATATGCAACACATATATAGATTTTGAACTCTCTTTCTCTCTCAATTGCTCTCGCCTCTCTCTAGCAATAATTTGTGAGTGAAACCTTGAGTGCTTCAATCCTTTTGTGAATTGAGTGAGATACAGAGCGTGAGCCGAAATATGAGCATCTCCTTCCTTGTGGACATAGTGAGGTCAGGTGAAGGAGGTAGGTAATTCTGAGCCAACAAGTCCTGTCAATTCTACCGTGGGTGAAGTTGCAACCGCCATGAAGCTGCCACATAACCGGAGAAGGAAGGGTGCAGCATAGTTGTTGTCCACGATGAAGAAGAACTCTGCTGCTCCAGTCAACATCTGAAGGTTGTGGCTACAAAATCGAACGGAGAAGGTGCTCCTCCAAGATTTTTCAAGAGCAAGGACAGATTTGGCAAAAGGCTCCTCAGTCAGAGGTTGCGTCGGAGTCCAGTGGTAATTAGAGAAGTGTAACGGCCTGTGGTGGTGAATACACCTAATAAGGAAGCGACAAAGATATTAGCTTGATATAAAACTATCGACATATTGAAGGTTTTCTCAAACAACTAAATATATTATTCAAACTTGATTATTTGCATGTTATAAGCTTTATTTTTCAATGCATTAGAATATGTGATAATCAAAGGAATATTTATTTCACTTGATTAAGATACAGTTTGAGTACATATTTATAGAGTACAAGATGGAAAAGATATACATAACTAGGCTAAAGATATGGAAAGATATGAATACATCTATGAATATCTAACACCCCCCCCCCTCAAGCTAAGATGTATCTGCAACAGAAACTCGAAGCTTGGTCCTGAAATAGTTGAAGAGGCCGTGGGACAGGCTCTTGGTAAAAATGTCGGCAACCTGATCTTTCGACTGTACAAACTTGGTGAAAAGACGACCAGAGTCGACAAGTTCTCGGACGAAATGATAGTCTATATCAATATGCTTAGCACGCTTGTGAGACACTGGATTCTGAGTAAGAAAAATTGCGCTAGTGTTGTCCGAATATAAAGTAGGAGCGGCTGCTGGAATGGCGTGTAAATCACGAAGAATATTCATAACCCAAAGAAGCTCGGAAGTTGCATATGCAATAGCTCGATATTCTGACTCACAGCTCGAACGAGCCACTGTTGGTTGTTTCTTCGCACTCCATAACACGAGATTGGGACCAAGAAAGATAGCGTACCCATAAGTAGAACGACGCGTATCAGCACACCTTGCCCAATCCGCATCGGAATATCCAACTAAAGAAGACGGTTCGGCCGAATAGGAGAGGCCGAAGTTTAATGTGCCTTTGATGTAGCGCAAAATTCGCTTAACAGACTGAAAATGATCAATGGTTGGATGTTGCTGGAACTGACTGACCGTATTAACCGAATACGCGATATCAGGCTTTGTGATTGTCAGATATTGAAGCGCACCGACCAACGACCGATAAAGTGTCGGATCGTCAAAAGGATCACCATCTCTTGTCATCGAAGCACCGGGCGCGAGAGGCGTGGCGACCAACTTCGCGTGCTGCAATTCAGCTCGAGCGAGAATGTCCAATGCATATTTGGTTTGACATAGAAAAAGTCCTGAGGTGGATCGAGTTACTTCGAGGCCGAGAAAGTAACCGAGGGATCCCAGATCCTTGATTGCAAATTCACAATTCAAACGTGAAATGAGAGCTGATATGACGTTGGAATTGTTGCCGATAATGATAATATCATCGATGTATACCAACAGATAAATCAGAGTATCACCATTCTTGAAGATGAAGAGAGATGTATCCGAGGAACTGCACAGAACACCAATGGAGACCAGTAAAGTGCGGAAGCGTTGATACCAAGCAAGAGGAGCTTGCTTGAGACCGTAAATAGCCTTGTTCAATTTGCAGACGTGTTCAGGAAATCGTGGATCAATGAAGCCGGGGGGCTGCTCCATGAAGACAGACGAAGAAAGAATGTCGTTGAGGAACGCATTCTTGACGTCCAGTTGATGAAGCGGCCATGAGTTCATAACGGCAAGCGAGAGAACAATACGGATAGTGGAAGCTTTAACAACCGGACTGAAAGTGTGAGTGAAATCAAAACCAGGAAGTTGGCTAAACCCTTGTGCTACAAGACGAGCCTTGTAACGGTCAACGGATCCATCAACTAGTAGTTTTGAGCGATATACCCATTCCGAGCCAACAATATTAGTGGAGGATGGGCGCGGAACAAGAGACCAGGTGTTATTGGTCTTTAAGGCAGACAATTCTTCATGCATAGCTCGGACCCATTCAGGAGATTTAAGAGTTGTTTTGATACCTCGAGGCTCCGGGATTGCTGTTAGAGCATTGAGAAGAGAAGCACGGTTTATATTAACAGGATAGCGAGGCTTGAATATACCAGACTTAGCTCGAGTTTGCATGGGATGAGTAGAAGCGGCAACTTGAGTAGGCGCAGCATCTGTTTGAGCGTCCACGTTTGGAGGAACAATGGGTGGATCATCAACTTGTGCGGCAATGGGAATAGCGCGAGCATTTTCCCAAATAGGGTTTGCGGCCTAGGGAGGATCGGTTTGATCAGCATCCGAGCATAAATGACAAGGTGATGAAGCTGCGACCAAGCGAGGTGGTGTAGGGCTGGCTGTAGAACCAGGATCAAGAAAACCATCAACATACATTGAAATCTCGAGTGAAGCTTGCTGGGCCGAAGGTGTTTTCATGCGGAAAGGGAAGCAATATTCATCGAACTGTGCATGGAGTGTGGTGTAGACCCTGGAGGTGGAGGGGTCAAGACACCGAAAACCCTTCTGTGAGGAACTGTAGCCCAAGAAGACACAAGGCTAACTGCGGGGCTAGAGCTTGTGCTTCGTGTAGTCACGTAAGCATGGAAATACGCGATATCCAAAGACCCAAAATAGTTCATAGTTGGGCTGCTGAGCATAGACACATTGAAAAGGCGAGATACCTTTTAAAATTGTTGATGGAATCCGATTGATGATGAATACCGTTGTGCTGAAACCATCCACCCAGAAAGATGAAGGAACTGACGAGTGAAAAAGCAATGCCAAACCCATTTCAGTGATATGTCTGTGCTTCCGTTCAGCCCTACCATTTTGTTCGGGAGTGTACGGATAGGATACAAGATGAAGAATACCACACTTTGAGAAATGAGATTTCACCCGATTGTTAATAAACTCAGTCCCACCATCACTTTGAAAACGTTTGATTGAGCAATCAAATTGGTTTTCCACAAAAGCCTGAAAGCTGAGAAATGTACCATATAACTCGGATTTTGCGCGAAGCGGATAAAACCAAGTAAAACGGGAATAGTCATCCACAAAAATTACATAGTAACAAAAACCAAGAGTTGAAGTAATAGGAGAAGGTCCCCATAAATCACAATGTACTAATTCCAATAGAGAAGAGGAACGTTTTGCTGAAACAGAGAAAGGCAGACGTTGGCTTTTGGCCAATTAACACGACGTACATGCGACTGAGTTTGAAACTGACGAGGCAGATAATAACTTCAAATGTACTAAATGAGATAAAATAGCTGAAGAGGAGTGACCACAGAGAATGCCATAAGTCAGGAGGTGCTCGTCGAGGACGAGTAGTGTGAGCAGCGTAAGCTTTAACGACAGGATCTAGCCGATACAAGCCATTATCACGCACGCCCGTCGCGATTGTTCTTCCGCTGGCCGTGTGCTGAATGCGAAGAGCAGAATCAGTAAAGAGGACATGAGCATGTAAATCCTTGGTTAGTTTGCTAACAGACAATAGATTTTTTGTCATCCCGGGCACCACAAGAACATCACGGATAGAGAAATCGTTAGAGAAAATAACAGAACCAATATGTGTAATATGAATTTGCTGACCATTACCCACTGCGACTCGATCAGAACCTGAGTATTCAGTTATGTCTTCAAGGTGAGAAGAATCCGAGGTAATATGCGCTGAAGCACCGGTATCTAGGTACCAGTCAGAAACATTCTGCGGTGTGATATTGCAACTTGAGGAGAATGCTTCGGCAATATTTGCGGTCGCGGAATTGCGAGGCGGACGTGTGAAAGATCGATCAAAACGACGAGGGCAATCCCATGCATCATGCGATTCTTCACGACAGAAATAACACCACGGAGGCCGACGTCCCTTGCCCTTTTTCTTTGAACGAACGTGGTTGTTCGAAGAGTTAGAGGACTTACCCTTCGGCGCGGCATAGAAGGCAACGTTGGAGGTTGGCGAGGCAGCCTCAGCGGACCGTTGAAAAAGTTCGTGACTCTCAGCACGCGCAAGTAGGGTGTCAAATTCCGGTAATATTTCCTGAGCCTGTTGCGCGGTTGTGAAAGTCGAGAAGAGTGGTCCCAAACCACGAAGGAACCAGTGCGATTTGTCTGTAGGGTCGATGGAGCGACCGATAGCGACAAGTTTATCACAAATCGTCTTGAAACGTTGTCCGTATTCAGCAACCGAAAGATCTCCACGTTTGACGGAAAGCAAGTCATCTTTCAGACTGAGTTCTCGAGCCTTGGACGCATGGCTGTAGGCGCGAGTCAAAGAAAGCCAGACATCACGAGAAGAGTGACAGGCGATCACAACTGCCATAGATTCTTCGGTAAGGGTAGATACGAGGAACAGACGAATCAGCTGATCCCGTGAATACCAGGACGCGAAGTTCGGGTTGCTGATGGGTGCACCCGCGGCATTTAGAATTTCACGCGGCGGCGATGGTGATGAACCATTGAGATGCGGAAGGAAACCCTGGGTAATGAGCAGAGGTTCGATCTGTGCATGCCATAACAAGAAATTTGTGGAAGTGAGTTTAATATTGACCATGTGTATCATCGTAGAAAGAGGGAGCGATGGGATGCGTCCATCGTCGGCCATGGCGCAAGAAGAGGGGATGGCCGATAGAATTAGGGTTTGCCAAGAAGTTTGGTTGATACCATGTGATAATCAAAGGAATATTTATTTCACTTGATTAAGATACAGTTTGAGTACATATTTATAGAGTACAAGATGGAAAAGATATACATAACTAGGCTAAAGATATGGAAAGATATGAATACATCTATGAATATCTAAGAATATCTAACAGAATATATCAAATAGTGAAAGTTGACTTAGCATGTGATAAAACTTATTATGTACGAGTAGGATATAATGAATGGTAAAGGCTAGTAGGGGCATGAACTCATCAACATGATATCAGGCACATGACCAGTGTTGACGGGTGCCCATGACATGAACCATCTTAAAATAATATGGTATTCATCTCTTTACAAGATAATTTTGTAAGAGTGTATAAATTCTAACACCCACCACCAAAATTAATGGCATCAATATTGTGAATTAGATCTTCACCGGCAATGACACCAATCTCATATTCTACCTCGTGCGGCTCGTTGTGCCAGCCATGGTGAGCATCCATGCAGCCTTGGTTGTTATGCTAGGGTTGGATTAGTTCATTCAAGTATCGATCGTGAATTTTCTTGTGGTTCCTCATGAATCCTACACGCCCTAGATTGGTTTGTTTCAGCCCGAGCTGAAGCCTTAGTTCCCCAACTTCTTCAACTCTTGGCAGCAACAAAGGCTCCATTTTGGATCAACATGTGCCCATATTTTGCCTATCAATGCAACCCGGATAAGATGTTGGTGTACGTTTTTCACAACTAGTGTGCAACCCCGTAATACAAGCTACATCATGAATTTATGTTAGGCGAGTTCATGGAGACGAGTTGACCATAGAGAGGGGATCCAAATGATATTGGCTGCAAAATGCGGCCGTTTATAATGGAAATTTGTTGAGAGGGCAATTGAGAAATGAAGGAACTACCTGGAGGCCGAAGATGAGGTTGGAGATTTATGCGCTTGTAATGTTTAATGAGGATATATGAAGCCCGGCCCAATTTTAAAGAGGAATTGAATTATGGATTGTTGAAGCCCGATGGTATTCAGTCAGAAGTTTCATTTCGAGCCAGGCCAAAATCATCGTATATAGCAATAACAAATAAATTAGAGCAATAACATGTCCTTGAACTAAGTTATCCGTCTCTGGATGCTTTCTTACAATATAGTGTTTCATTGCATAAATAAATGAATGGATAACAATAGCATTACGTTCCACATACCTGGAATAAAGTAGCTAGCGCAACAAAAAACAAATAGAGCATACATACTGTATAAAAAAAATAGGAAAAAGAAAAAAAAAACTACTAAGCAACATAATTTGCCGTGAACGTACCACTGATTTATCAGGGATCGACAGAAACTGCTGAAAGTTCAACAGAAACAACAGAAATATTATTTGGAGCCCTGCATCTTAACATGCCACAGAAAAAAATAAGAAAGCTCGTAAACAAAACAAACAGATGAGCGCCTTCACTGGAGTATTTGGCTGCCATAGTCGTCGTTGAATTTCTGGTAGCGATGTGCCAGGAGATGAGCGGAAGGCCTCGTGTTTCTCAGTGCCACCTCTATGTCTCCATGCGTGATCGGTCCGACCTTTGGCAACTCTGCTTACCAGAGACGCTCTTATTAGTAATGGAGATAAAGTCAGAATAAAACCATCACAAGTAAAATGTGTAATGCGAGGCATAAAGCTCAGTATTTCAATTTTCAATTCAGTTTATCCGGAGGATTAGCAGACGTACCATCCTCGGGCACTTGTTCTTGTGTCTCAAGATGCGTCATTAACCGTCTCAATGGTTGCATTGCAGCTTCCTTGCATAATAGACGAAGATCTGACCCTGAATAACCTTCAGTCTTCTCAACCAATAAATCATAAGGAAGGTCATCTTCCGAATTTGATGGCAGTAATTCTTCAAACATCGCTCTTCTTGCTTCCGATTCCGGAAGTGGTACCAGGATCTAGACAACATGGAAATAATATAAAATCTCCCTGCCATTTATGTTTCTTTTCCAATACAGCACATCAAATTTTATAGCAATATGGCAAATTATGATCTGTCAAGTGAGGCACCCTCCTGGTCTAGAAACATACCCGCTTTTCTAGACGCCTAAGCATTGCTGCATCTAGTTCCCATGGGAGATTAGTTGCTGCCAGAACAAATACAAGTTCATTTGTCTTTGTCAAACCATCCATCTGCAGTTTAGTAAAAACCTATTAGCACCGCTCCGGAGTATTGGCTAGCCATACTTAACGTGTGAATGCAACATGTGGCAATCATTAATCAAAATTATATGTGCACGAGATTTACAATTCATTCAATTCTAGGATAGCAATTTTGTCGCGAAAGTATGGATTATTTCTAAGGGGTTCAAAATTATCTTAGCTGGAAGAATTACCAACAAAAAAAACTGATCTTTTTGCATTAATCCTTCTAGAAGATTTGTTTTGTTTGTCATTTAGCTGAATGAGGTCCGATAACTAATTCCACTTACAGTGATTGCATTGAGGATGAAAATTATAACCTGTATAAGTAACTCAGTCTTCAGACGCCTGCTAGCTTCATGTTCACTACGCCCTTCACCTCGTTGGCTGATAATTGCATCAATTTCATCCAGAAAAATAGTTGAAGGCGCATGATGCCTAGCAAGCTCAAACAATACTTTCACCAGTTTTTCAGAATCACCTGCAAGGAGATGCGTCATTTATATCTGATCTGTCTCGGGTTTTGTAAAACTTAATGACCTAGTAAACCACAGATTTCCTAACACGATCTGAAGAAAGTTATGGATGACAGCATAGAAGATGCACTATCATTGTACAGCGAGAAATTAATGTATAAAGAGGGTAACATTAAAGTATGCTTTCTATTAGCTAAGAAAGTTTGTCCAATTGCTGTCAATTGAGCATGCATTCCTACACACAACTACAAGAGGAAAATGCCAAGTAACTATGACAGTCACTGTTATTCAACGTGGGTATGATGAGCATCGAAAATAGCATACATCATGCAATATCTTACCCCTCCATTTGCTAACAATTGATGATGCGGAAATGTTGAAGAATGTGGTTTTGCACTCAGTTGCAACAGCTTTTGCCAGCATAGTCTGCAGGTTGATGTAAGTAGTTCTATTAAATACGTAGTTTACTTCATATACAAACCAAAGTGACCAGTAAATAATAAGGCTGAAGATCGAATGAAGTATGAAACAACAAAACACAACAATGTTTAATCATTAGAATTCTCATAGAATCAAGGAATTAAATATCTAAAAGAAAACCCCAATTATGCTGAACTTTCCATCTTTGGAATGGAAAAGTGTCAAGAATAAAACCTTATTTCATGGACTTTACATGAGATCCCTTTTTTAGAAAGTCCCAAAGAGAGTTTAGTAGATTCATGATTTATGTTTCTTCTTTCGTTTCATATTTATTTCAAACGATATATTGATCAAGTCCAATTCTTTAAAAAAAAAAACTTAATTTTCCAGTACAGATGTATAGCTCGGTGCATAATACTAAACAGAAAATGTGCAAGATTCCTATTTGCCTCTGCTATGTTAACTCTTCCTTCTGACTACAGGTGAACTCAGGCCTGATAATTATCAATTTAAATTGTAGAGTGGAAAAGCATTGCATTTGCAGTAGTCCAGAAAGCAGGTCCTAAAGATGATAGCATCTCCATCAAATTAAGAAGAATAGTGGGAAAGAAAACTGGTATGAGCTTGCAGGGCAGAGATCCAGTTGAACACAAACCTTTCCTGTTCCAGGCGGGCCAAAGAGAAGAATGCCTTTCCATGGAGTTAAAAGACCAGTAAAGTACCTGTAAAAGGAGTACAGGTGAGATTTTCAATTAAGATAAAGAAATCGTAAACTTAATTATTATTCTGAATGAAATGGCGCAGCCAGTTTAAGACTCACTGTGGATATTTTATAGGCATAACAACAGCTTCTTTCAGTAGCCGTTTTGCATTCTCTAATCCTTTGATTGTTTCCCATTTGACATCTGGACTACCACGGATGATATCTCTGCAAATGATATGACAAGAGAATATCACATATCAATACACATAATCTGCTGATTAGGATTAAGAAGGTGTGCAACACAATTGGGTACTAAGAAGGATAGCATTAGCGCTGTAACTGTTATTACCTGCATAAACTCTCTGCCAAAGCACGCACTTCTGCTGACTCAAAAGGAGGAAGTAAAGATTTCTGTCTGAAAAAGAACATTAAATGTCAGAGATTGAAGACATGGTCAAAGTAAATTGCGCAAAAGTTAGATATAGTAATGAAGCACTCTGTAGATAATTAAACTGCTTCATCTATTTCCTTTCCCAAGAAATAAAGCTAAGAAAGTAAAAAAAAAATTGTCATTAATGGCAGATCAAGCTCACAAAATTTAAGAAACCCAGCTGAAAACTTCAATTACCAAATAAAGTTAACAGACACAATTTATGCAAAACCAAATGAGTCACATCAGTATTTTGACATCCACCAAGCCTTAACAATATTTCAACCAATCATCAGTAAATGATTTCACTTAATGTCCATAAGAATTCTGAAAAAATAAATGTTCCGAATCCTCTAAAATTAAAAACCTACTGATAGCATCATGAGGTAAACATCAGTGGGAAGGAAACTGTTTAAGAATTACTCATTTTCGCTGATAGGTAAATACTGGAAAACAATAAAATAATATTATCTCTCCTGGTATAGGTTAAATTTCAGCAAGATGGAAAACAATGGCCAGGACCCATTCATGAAAGAGAGCTAAAAAACAAGATATGAACATCAACATTTTTTCTCCAGCATGAACTGCAAATAGATAATATATAGTAATAAATTTGGGGCATGTCATGAACATTGATAATGGGTAAAAACAAGGGATGTAGATCATACAGCTTCTCATCATGTCCCACAGGTCCTCCATTAGATTGGACTGAGTTCCCGCCGTTCTGAAGGAGAAGAATCATGTTACAAAATCACATCAAAGATAATGAAATTTGCAAGAGTTCATGCGGATGAATCTAAGCACACCACCTGGTTCCTGAATTGTTCATAGATAGCCAAGTCAGATGTGTTCTTCACATTACTACTCCCATTTGCTGTCCCATTCGACTGATTTCCATTAGCTACATGTTGTCCATTTGCAGCTTCATCTTTCGGCTCAGACTCCCTCTTCCTCCCAAACTTGTTATCATAAAACAATTTAAATTCCTATATTGTACATCCAACAAATAAATTTTATATAAACATCAGAAGTACCATTTCATCCGCACCTAAAAATGGAACTCAGAAATCCAACGCATAAAGGTGACCATTTATACATAATTCTCTACTTATTTTAGCATAACTGGCTTATTCAGAGACTGTATAACCTAAACATTAAGCAGACATCAACCAAGAGCGATAGAAAACACATAGGCAGGCAGACACGGCAATCAAGGCTTTTTATATCGAATTACTATAAAAGGAATCAGTCATCAACTCTTGAAATCACTCCACCAGCTAACAAGCACAACACACAGACAAAACACTCAAATTCAAACTCCAAAACACAAATAAAGTACAAATCCGAAACGCTCGAATGTACGATGAGCAACGGCAGTTGCTCAATTGAGGTACAACAATCTAAGCTCATGATACAACACACAGTAAGATCCAGCAATACAGGAATTGCTCATTCCAAATCGCATTGGGGTAAACAAACAAAAACGCGACGGTTCACCGAATCATGACTGAACGGATAGCTCAAATCGAAATCCTCAATACAAAACGTTGACGATTTAGAAAAAGGAATGCAGAGAGGCAGAAGCTACCTGAAACGACCAGCGCGTGGGCATAGGCTCGTCTGCCATGAGAGATGAGAAGGCAGCTCAATAAACTACTACTCCTCCGCCACCGCCACCGCCACCGCCGCCGCCGCCGCCGAAAACAGACAAACACACACCCGCGCGGATGCGTATGTTTTTGGATCGTCAAACGTCACACTCTATGTAGTGTCAGGGTGAAGATCGAGCATGTGCTGCTTCCCCCTTCCAGGTTAAAAAAAGTAGTCAGAATAAATGGAAATTTTGAGAGCTTAAATAATCATTCAAATATGAAATGTAATAAAAATATGTGGAAAATATACTCACGTGATATTGTAGTAGAGATTCTTTTTGATGAGTTGTTTGGCCTTGATAAATTGGAACACTCTCGACACTCGGACTAAACTTCAATTTCTTTTTTTTTTTAATTATTAATTCAAATTGACTTTTTCTAACAATTAGTTTAGTGCTAATTTTATTATAAGAATATAAACTAAATAAAAATTAATATATTTGAAAATCTGATATGAGTTTATTAATTATTAATGAGTTTTGTAGATAAAGAGATTTTCATCGAATAATTAGGTATAATCTAGGGCTAGAATATATATGTGGACATACATGATAGCTAACTAACCAAATCTATGACCATGCCGACGGTTAGTGAGTTACACCAACGTTCTTGGAAGACTATTACCAAAAAAACTATCTAACATTTGTGCAAACTACAAATAAAACATTTTTTAAAAAAATTGGAAAATAGGCCAATATACAAGCCCAGTACTCACTCTTCTTTGAGCTCACTCTTAACCTAGCCTAGGGGTGGGAAAAAATACCGAAATACCGATATACCGTACATATTGTATCGAAAATACCAAAATTTTGATATACCGCCATTAACGGTACGGTATGATACCGTACCGAAAATCTACGGTACGGTAACGGTCTGAGATTCTAAAATATAGGGTATACAGTCTACATACCGTACCGAATATATAAATATTATTTTTATTTTAAATAATATAATATTATTCATATATAATACTAGTATTTATCGTATATATTTATTTCAATAAATGTTCATAACTAATATTTTTCTAATTTTAATTCTTTATTCTCCCTCGTTCAATTAGGTTAGAAGAAAATAATAATAAAAATAGTTTTAAAAAATAATAATAATAAATAGTTTTTAAAAAAATATGGTTAGAAGAAAAAATAACAACAAAATGAGTAACTTTTTAAAGTTATTATCCTACATAATAAAGTATCCCACATTGATAAAGAATAAAACACACACAAATGAAAGCATCTATAAATGAGCAGCCATTTTGATATTCCACATCTGTTAGTTATCAAAAGACAAATGAATTGAGTCACTTATAAAATACATCTTTGTATAGCTAATTAGTGTTATTACCTAAACCATTAATTTGGTGGTAATTGGGACAAGGTTGCCGACCACATAGCTGGTGAGAAGTTGCCTTGGAACTCATTTTTTTAATTAAATAATAATTTTATTAATATTTATATATTATTTTAATTAATAATATTCGGTACGGTACGGTATATTGTTACAGTATATCACGGTATACCGTAAAATTTCGGTACAGTACGGTATACCGTTATTATGGTACGATAACGGTATTCAGTTTATGTTATACCGAAACTTCGGTTCGGTATACCGAAGTTCGGTATACCGATAGTTACTCTAAAATGGATATTAGTGAATTTCACTCTAAAATATAAGCATTTAATTAAAAAGTGTCAAGTGCATTCTTTGATTTGATAACCTAATGATCCGATCCATTTGCCAACCCAAGACCCTTTTCTCCTATTTATTTTTTTTATTTTTTAAGTTTTTCTTTTACATTATTCCATGACAATAATCTAGTGTCATTGCTAAATGTAGTCTTAGTAAAAACCTAATTTCCCCACTCCTGCCTCCAGCAGCGATGCAACTACATAGTTCCTGTCTGTTGCGTGCTTCGAATCTTTGTGCAATGGGTCTTGAGTGAGGGCTTACAGTGTGAACTTTCTGATACTCGCTCCTAGCAATGCATTTGCCGTTGAATGTCATTTATCTATTTGTCCCCTTTCCTCTGCATTAAGTAGGGGTGAGAAAAAATACCAAATAATTGATATACCGTACATATCATATAAAAAAAATATAAAAAATACCAAAATTTTGATATTCCATCATGACCAGTACAGTAATGGTACGAGATTCTAAAATATAGGATATACATACTATTGAGGTTCGATTTGTGATTGGATAGGGACCCTTGGAACTTGCGATAATTCAAGTAAAATATGACCGAAAAGACAAAGAAAGTAAAAATATGTTATTCAAAATGAAAGAATTTAGCAAAATAAAGTTGAGCGTACAAGTGTATAAAGCAAAAAACGTGTGCGAAAATGAACTACCGGTGCCCCTTTTATAGCTCAAGGAGGACCGTTACAACCCTAGCTGACTTAGGAGGTAGTTTCTATCTCTATGGGAGTCATTGGTGAAGGTTGTCGCGATTTCTTTGGGTTCATAGAGCTAGGGTTTCAGCTTGGCGAGGGATCATTTCTATTGTTGGCTCGAAGTATCCGGAGGTGGTTTTGATGTTCACGGGGCCGTTGGCGTGCAGTTTCTTCAACCTCCTTCCGAATTCCATGCGTCTCGGGGCTTGGACTTGTCATCCTCTTGGCAGGTTATGTGCTAGTACTAGAGCTCCTCACTCGGACCTAAGGGTCATGATTCTGGAGCTCATGGGGTCGTGCTTGTAGGATTTAAGTCTACAATAGACAACGTGAGTTGTCATTTATTTCTTTAGCTGTTTGGATCGTTCTTAGGGTATCAAATCAAATCAAATTGAATAAATCAGGCGAACCCTATGCATGCTCCTAATATTTAATTGCAATGGATGGATCTACGGAATACCTGAACTCCAACGATTGATCTACAGATCTAGATCGGAGATGGCAATGAAAAGTAGATCTGGATGTGGGATCGATCCAAGCTATCTTGTTCCAACAAATCTGATCTTCTAATCTGTTCCCTTGCTCCTCGGAAATCTGGTGATGATACGCTACTGAGTTGAATCAGAGATCCGGATGAATCGATCACTTCCTCCCACTTATAGCCGTCGCCCCTCTCTCTTCTCACATAGTTGTGTGTAAATTAATTAGATCTGAAGAGAGAAAGGTTTATATAATGCTAGGGTTTACTAAACCCTAACCCTAATGGGCTCGGAGCAGATTGTGGGCCAGACCAGTGACCAAATGCAATAAAGTGGGCCCTCTTTATTAATTAATTCCATGTCCAACCCAGAACATAATTAATTAATAAAATATTGTTTTAACCTTCACCATGGTAACAATGCTGACTCACCCCTTTATTACCACGTAATTTGGAATGGGTTGCATTAAACTTGAACGATCCACATATTTAAGGTTCTGGACATTCATTAATTAATTTGGCTTATGACAGTTAGCCATAATTAATTAATCTCTTATTTCCTGAGTAGTACCACTCACTCCTTTTCACTTATGCCTGATTTAAATAATTCAACCTGCAGGGTTTAGCATAATGAACCTTGTGAGCTCCTCAGGGAATTTCCCATCCTAAAACGGATATGATTACCTACATGTTCGGCCTAAGCAAGCCACACACAAACCGCCACACCCAAGATGCAGGTATAAGAGTACATGAAAGACTCGCCACCATAGCAAGTCAAAGTGTGGTCAACTTATGTATGCCCCTTAGCCTTCCATTAGGATAAAGATCATAACAAGTATCTAGAGATTTGGCTCATTCATATGTCAATTAGAATGGCACATCTCACTGTTGATCCCATCAATACATAAAGATGTATCGACACATCAAGAAGCTAGGATAAGCTCACTTATTAACTGATGTGCCGCAGCCTAAACCGACAGCGTATCCAGGGACTATCTCAGTTGTGATACAATTTATATCTCGCTAGGTCAAATGATTCATATGATCCTCTGTGATCTCATACACACCATATGATCATCCCTATAGGCGAGATATTAGGATATTATAGCTCGTATCGTATGTTTGTTATATCAAATAGCGACTATGTTGATGTAACACATTTATGAAGACCAGTGTATCAAACGAACACACTTAATCATAAATGCTTTTGGTATACAATCCCAACAATCTCCCACTTATACTCAAAGCATAATACCATTGCTTTATCAGAGTATTAAGCGTGTCTATGTTAGACCTAGCTTATTTACACGTTTATCATCTTTCAATCGATTTTACCTATAAATTCGGACTATGAGTGTGACCCTCATAAGTCTTCCGAAGTAAACACCGTGTAAATAAATCTGCTAGACCTTCATGTCAATCGCTCCCACTTTATACACATCGCCTCTTATCACGATTTCTCGTATGACGTGGTACTACATATTCTATGTGTCTCACCACCTTGTGAGTCTTGGGTTCCCTTGAGTTTGTCATTGCACCAGCATGATCACAGTACCTTGTGATTCTATTAGACAAACTCGAAACACACACCTCTAGAGGACAACACCGGAGTTATACTACTTCTTGCGAAACTAATGAAGCTACTACACACTCAGCCTTCATACTGGAATTTACAACCCACTTCTGTGTTAGATTCCTATAACTCCTCCTCCAAGGTCAACACATAGTTAGAGGTCGACTTCCTTCCTTATGATCCTCCTGGATATCCAATGCCATTCAACCCACAGGGCATATTTATAAACCAATATGCATGTCCAGAGTTGAATTGATATCTGTTTACCATGCCTACAGCATTACAGATACCTGACTTCGTTCATCGCCATATAGAAAGACAACAATCCTTTATTGGCATGAAACAAATCACCACAGAATCAATTTAAGCGACTTGAAATACCTGAACATCCTTTCCTTGTGATAACACAAGACTTGAATCCAAAGGATATTCCAATATCTCATATGTCCTACTTCTAAAACTATTCGGATAATCATCTCTTTATGCCTAACAATATCTCCACACCATTTTTGAATGTGAAAACAGCATCTGCATAATGTGCAAGGAAAAACAACGCTTCCGCTGACACATAACTGGTACATGAAACTATCGTTCTCGATATACAATATCAAAACGTCTGTTTCATGACCTTGAAGCTCCCTTAAGTTCATACTTGAACTTTCTTGGTTTCTAAACAAGATGTTGCTCACCTTACTGCACATAACTTATCTGGTTGTTGTATATATATGTCATCACCTTTTATTAAGGTACCCATTTATGAAAATCACGGATGCTGACATCTATCTTCCAGATGTTTAAGTTCATATGTGATGTTATGGACAAAAGAATTCGAATGGATTTAACAGTTGCAACCAGTGAGAAGGTCTTGTTATAAACCATACCTTTCTCACAAACCTAGACTTTTGAAGTATACTAGGTTACCATTCGAACATTTCCTTACTTGTATATCAATCAGTTGCCTATAGCTGGAAAGCTATTTGGTAACATTGATCCTGATATACAACCATAAATGTTTACTGATTCATTTATAAATCCATGACTTGACGTCATTAAACTGCATCGTTTGTCTTAACAGCTTCGTTGCGCAATAAGGGATTAGTACAATATTGTTCGTCAACTGAGAATAAGTCTGAAGAGTGTTTCCCACGAACCAGTGTTGTTAAGCCTGTTAAGGCAACCTCCCACTGCAGCGATGCTCCTTTTATGTTGTCAGTTATTGGTGCATTAGTTTTTGGTTTACCACCTTGCACGGGTGACCGTGCAATTGGTACCATACCCACCAAGGTACGCTCAATATGCCACAGGGTGTTTCCTGATGGATTTGAATTGTCTTCTCCAAATCATTGGAGAACAATCTTACGTTTAGACTCGTGGTTTCATCCTATACAACTTGCTTGTAGTTAGGATACATAAAGAAACCACCTTTTTCGTTTACTTGGGATAGCCCACAAAGCAGTATTAGCTTAATCCTTTCTTCCAACCAATCAGTTTCCTTCATCAGATTATAAGTCGAACTACCCATCATTGCCTTTTGACAAAGTCAAGATCCACTAGGGTATTGAGAACTGATTTAGAAGACACTGGTTAAGCAGATACATTACTGCCTTTTGGCGCACCTCCCAAAACCGAAAAAATGGAAAAGCTGGCATAGCTTATCACCTTTAAAGAATCTTACTTCTTTCGTCTTGTCCACACCATCCTGATCACTATTTTTTTAATAATACTTATAGAGTAGTGACAAGTTTAAATTATCGATCCCACTGAGATTGTAAAAGCGAACATCTCATATACTGAAACATTTGTTTTCGGTTTGTTGTCTAAGTAAATAGAAATTTAGATAGGTTTGAAACTTAAAACTGATTTTGCAAGAAAATTAAATTGAAGCAGAGATTTAAAAACGAAGTTTTTAAGACACTAGAGAAAAGATCATATTCCAAGGCAAGTTCATGTTAAGGATAGCATGCAAGGAGAATCAATCGATCAATTAAACTATTGATTATGGTGGAACATCAGAACACTATTACAAATCCCAGGGTTAGGCAATTTATAAAGTAGATTGTCAATTTCCTATATCCTCTCGGTCTCTAGAAAAATTAACAACTCCCAAAAACATCAGATTTATTCCTATGGATTAAATTATTCTTTTCAGACACAATTAAAAATCCATATTATCAATTCTTAAATCCATTAATCAAATTTCAATTTTCAGTCTCAAATTAATTAATTATGAAAACCTAATCAAATGGCCAATTTAATCAGATTAAGAAAAAGCACAAGAATTGATAAACCAATTTAAAATATTGTTCGATTTAATTACCTAAACACGCATCCAAAACAATCACATAAACCCTAGAATCTGAACAAAGGATTACCTACACATATTCATGTTAAACAAAAATATGGAAAGATAAAACCTGTAACAATACTTCATAGAGAAAACAAGTCTTGATATTGCATCAAATCTTCAAAAGTACGATCACACTCTCTACTCCAGATCAAAGCAACTCAAGAACAAGAAAAACTCTAGGTTTAGGTCTAAAAAGTGGCATAAAAATCAAATCTCGCCAAAACAAGACTATATATACTAGGTATAATTGTCCCAACATGGAAATAACTTAAAAGTATTAAATTCCGCCAGGATGACCCGTATGTCGATCGACGCAATTCCTGTCGATCGAGATACATCTTCAACTTCCGAAAATTCATGAAGGCCCTGTCGACTCTCTTTCTGGGGTCCCTGTCGATCGACAGGACCATCTCCTCCTGTCGATCGGCTTGATCTTCAACACGAACTTCCGCGGCCACCCTTCCCTCTGTTTTGATCGACAGGATTCATGTCGATCGAAACAGAGCAAACGACAGAAATCTCCATTTTTCATACTTAGTGATTTTCACTCCAAAAACCTGCATTTTTCAGCATAACAAACAACTCAGATATAAAAGTAATGCGATGCTCAGAATTTAAAGTAAACGTACTATAAAATTATCAAAACAACCTAAAAATCCATTGATAAGTGAACGAAATAGCACACTTATCAACTCCCCCAAACTTGAACTATTGATCGTCCTCGATTAAAACACCAAAAGAAACTTAAATTCATGCAAACAGAGATCAATGCCTCACAAGATTCATCACAATCTTATACCTCTAAGTAGTGCTTATAAGTACCATTCTTGGGAATACCTAGATAAGATCCATAATCCCATGAATTACTTAAAACTACTAAGACTGATGTAACTTTATCTCTAGTGAGATTCTTTAATATGCCATATATCACTGTCGGTTTATGTAAATAGTACTGAAGAGAAACATTCATTTAAACATAATGGAAAACACTATTATTTATCATGACATAATAACTCTATCATAAATAACTGATAATCCACAGTACCATAAATGGAAATAGGTTTTATTCAAAACATCTCTTCAAAACTCAGACATTGTTTATCATAATTCCAAAGTAAAAACTCCATCAGCTAGAGCAACAACTCTAGCATTTTTCTTGGAGTTGGTAATCCTGCCATCTTCAAGCTTTATTATCAGCTTGATCCTGTGCAAAGTATAGCAAACATGATTAGTAACCTCAGTAACCACTACCCACTAAGGAGCAGAAAATTGATACTAAACATGTTTCAACAACCAATGCAAAAGATGACGTACCTTGTCCCTTAGTTACCAAACTTGGACAATTTACTTTCCAGTGACCCTTCTTGCCATACTTGAAACATTTGTATTTCTTGCTATCTTTCTTTCCATTGTTCCTCTCTCCTTTACCATTCTTCAGCTTCACGTCATTATGACGTGACTTAGAAGAACTCTTAGCAAGAGATCTGGAAAGACTTGATAATGCAAGATTGCTCCCACTGCTTCCTTCATTCCTCTTCTCTTTGACATCACTCTCCTGACTCGGAAGCAAGTCAGAGCGACTCACAGAAAAGACTAAAGAAGCTTCTATTGATACAAGATCCCTGAGCATATTGTGAACAATATACTCACTCTTGTTTTTCTCAACAGAAATTCTGAAGTCATCAAATGACTTCGGCAGCGTATTGAGTATCAAGTCAATTTTGACATCATTGACAATTTGACTACCCATTAATGTGTACTCATCGATGAGCTGGATGAGTGATTCGATATGTTCACGCACTGAACAGCCCTGACCCATTTTCTGTCTTACAATGTGCTTGATAAGATTGGATCTAGCATGTCCATCGAGCCCCCATATGCTACATCAAGACGTTGCATAATATCATGCGCATACCATACATCACTATAACAAGGACGTAGTGCATCTGACATACCATCCAAGATGAATTGTCTGGCCATGCCATTTGACCACATCCACATGTGATACTGTGCACGCTCCTCTTCGGAAGATGCATCGGTCGGCAGACTCGGACAGGGAGTTTGCAGAACAAACAAATGTCCAAATGAATCTAAGAGTTTGACAATGTCACTTTTTCATCCAGGAAAATTCTGACCATTCAAGGAATTGTGTACAATTGAATTAACGAGCGATGCAATAATAGACATATCTGAAAAACAAATAAGCGGATTAAAGTAAGCACATACTACGAACGTTTGAAACAAATATGCATAGAACCTTTAGATAAAACAATGCAATTTGCTTCCTCCAATTGCCCAAGCTAATTTACCGCAAGCTACTAAGTAGACGTTTAGGCAAACGCTCAACCAGACCAAAATAGGTCCTTTAATTTCTCTCCATGCCAGGTATCC
Organism: Plectranthus barbatus; assembly: GCA_026898455.1. NCBI lineage: Eukaryota > Viridiplantae > Streptophyta > Magnoliopsida > Lamiales > Lamiaceae > Plectranthus > Plectranthus barbatus. Next base: position 86,282 of record JAPKLW010000388.1, on the reverse strand, counting down.
AACGGCAAAAGAAATTAATATTGGAGATCTTTAGACCATGTTCACCTATCTGGAGTAGGGACATCACAAATGAGTTATACTGCATGCAACATCTAAGCCAAAGTAACCACAATCCTAACTTCAGATGATAAAAGATGATTTAGCATACGTACTCGACCCATACCGCATGCCCTTTACATCCTTCGTTATCTCATTTAGATTAATCTTAGAGACTAGTGAAAGTTGTCTCCATGCAAGCTACTAAGTAGACGTTTTCTCAGAGGCTCCCACTTCTCATCTTAAACTAAATATTTTATTTAGAAACCTCATCGCATTAGAACTGGTAAGGGACCTCTAACACAAGCTACTAAGTAGACGTATACGCTTCGAGACACCTTACTTCCAATGAGAGGTCGTATTTGTGGAGGTCTAATGATTTTAGTTAGAAAAGAACCAAAATCCAGCTTAGTATTTTTAATTCTAAAGGTTTCATGCGCACACATTATTTTATGTCTCATAAATTATGTCACATCCAAAATTCCATCATAAATTAATATGGTCCCGAAATTTATAGACACAATTTAAAACATAAAATATATCACATAAAGCATGCTCAATAATTAAATAATTATAACATGCTTAAACAGTAAATGAATAAAGTAAGTAAGCATGCTTTCCTATTATTTACTAGTGCGCACATAATAAATCACATCATAACGAGAAAACAATTAAATAAACAAAAAAAAAATTATCGTGGCCCCTCTAATGCGATTACATGGAAATAAATTAAATTTAACAATTACAAGATTTAATTTCTGATACAGATCTTCAAACTGGGCCTCCGTTGGACTTGAAATCTGTAATGGACTGCAAAAACAACATTTGGGCTTCAAATTAGGGTTTCAGGCCCAATCAGCAGTGATACGTGCGTAAAATGACCCGTATTTTGATATGTGAACATGCTTG
>JAPKLW010000388.1:64909-80337 GCA_026898455.1 Plectranthus barbatus | reverse complement strand
TGAGTGTGGTTGAGAGTTTATTGTGATTGAACTTTTACCGCATCAAGCAGCCAAACCCTAATTTCCAGGACAGCGGGCCGCCTCCGGGCTATCAGGCCCAAGCTACGGCTCGGGCAGCAAACCCTAGCCGACACCCTTGTAGCAGCAAGCAGCCCAGCTGCGCCACCTTTTCGGCCACGACTTGTGGTTGTTCCCATCGCTGGAACACGCGCAACATGAGTCGCCGGTCGTCGCAGCTGTCCTGACGTCGCCCGAGCAGTCGTCAGCGTTTGAGGATACGAAGTAGTAAACACCCGCATCCTTGTTGCTCTGTGTTCACGTCGAAGTCCCCGCAGCAGCCACGTCACAGTCGCGCCGCCTTACTGCTCTGGCACCTCCATTCACAGAAAAATAGCAGCACACACCAGGCACGAACCAAGGAGGCGTGCACGGAGCCATGTACGCGCACGCGCAGCGGGAAAATAGTTTGGCACAAGCAATTAATTAAAAAAAAATCATTTTTGCACAATTTTCAGAAAAAGAGCTCACAACTCAAAAGGCATTTTAAGTTAACAGAAAATAGTTCCCACCTCGATAGCTTATGAAAATAGTGATAAAAATTAAGCAAGTACTAGAAGCTGAGCCTGTTGTCTTGTTGTTCCTAAAATAGCAACACAAGTATACACTACAAGTTAGGTGGATCTTCTAGGGTTTAATTGATATTAGCCAATTGATCTTATGCGTGAACCTAAGGTTCAACAACTATTTAATTTGAGTGATCGATTGACATGAACCCTCAATCAACATGACACAATTGTAAGTCGAAGTATACATGTAACTCATCTAAACATGTTTATACATGTTAACTAACCCACAGTTAAAAATCAAGTTTGGAACTTGCTTACTTATAAAACAGTCAATTTAGTATTCAAATTGATCATAATTAATTGAGTAATTGACGGCGTTTGAAAACATGTTCAAGTTCATAAACACGTGTATAACATGCCTTAGTATTGATATTTGAGATTAAACATCAAAGACATGAAGTATCAGATAAAAAACAGATTGAAAAATTGACATGTCTGGAAGTAGGGTATTCTGTGTCGACCGACACAACTCTGTGTCGGCCGACACTACCCATGTCGACCAACGTGGCTGTGTTGTCTGCTACGCAATTTTGCAAACATGGCGCGAAGCTTCTTCCGGCCATTTCCTGACGACTATAGACTACCTCAACCTCAGTATAACATCTAACCATGATAAGTGATAAGATCGTATTTACACTCAGTTAAATCATTATTTACTTTTTTTTTTCTTTTATGAATTTTTTTATATTTTAGTTTAATAATTGAGCTTGAGTGTATTTTAATGGGTGTTATGCTTGTGGTGCTTAGTGTTGCAGGAAAGTTGGTAAAAAGATGAAAAACTCCGCCATAAAAGCCTCTGTCTCGACCGACACCTATTTCTCGGTCTTCCACTTTTGGGCATCTCTCTTAATGAAGTATGTTGTGTCCTCGACGTGATTCTCAGCAGATGTTACGGCTCTTACAGCTTCATTCTTGTTTGTCTGCATGATGTCCCATTCATGGGCCTGAAGTTGAGCAAATACCTCTTTCGTTGACATCTTCGAAAGATCATTTTCTTTGAGGCTCGTCACCTTGACAAACCAATCATCTTTTGGCATCTTCGAAAGTACCTTTGCATTCATATCTTCAAGAAAGTCCCAAGTCTTTTAACTCACAGATGATAGAGTTAAACCTTGCTTCCATCTGTTTAATGGTTTTGCCGGGAAGTATTTGAAATGATTCATATTTGTCCACGTATTGTTGAAGTTTATTCCACTTCATCTGATTTGTTTCTTGACATAAGTTGCCAAGAAAGTCCCAAATTTTCTTGGCATTATTATATTCCAAAGCTTCGATCATCAGAGGTTCATGTAAAGCAAACATGATCAAATCCACAGCCAATGGGTCTAGTTGTGAGAATTCGATCTTCGCTGGTCCACTCAACGTACAGCTTATCCACCAGTTCTGGTCCTTCTGTAGTCTCACCAATACGAGGATTCACCTTCGTGATTTTGATTGGTCCTTCTCGATCACGTACACCATTTCTGGGTGAATATTCTTTAGAGTGTTCGGTGACATTTTTTTCTAGAAGTTGTAAGTTTCTAAAGAGTACTTTGTCAACTTTACGTTGTTCGCCATTTCTCTTAACCTGAGCTTAACACAAGACACAAGAAATATGAAAGGAAATGGATATAGTCCTAAGTGACTCAGAAGCAACTAGTCTGTAAAGACCAACCGCTCTGATACCACTTGTTGGTCCCTGATCAGAGTATTTGAATATGCAGCAGAATGTTAAAGTTCTTGCACTTATCTTGCTGAGGTCTCGACTCAGCAAGTCTTTATAATATATGTGTTTAAGCTCGAGATGTGTTTAAGTTTAGTGCAAGTTATACACCAACACTTGAGGTGTTGTGCTTTAAATCAATAGATAAGCAATAAAATAGTAAGCAATAAATAACACAAAGCTTATAGTGGTTCGAACAAATGTTCTAAGTCCACTCTTGAGTCTGTTGACTGGAAATTCACTAAGATTGATTACAAAGGTCAGGCTTGATCTCTAACTGCAAGCAGCTCCTATGTCTGGTCACAACGCCTCTTCAGTCACGGGTAGCCCTTCTGTCCACCGGCTGTGTGCGGTATCGTCTAGTCCACTAGGAACTTGCTCTCTTCAGCTTAATGTGCAAAAACGTCATGCAAATACTATCTGGAATGAGTTGGATGGTTGAGTTCTTCACAAAATGTAGTTGATTGGTTGGTTGGGTGAAATGCCGCCTGAAACTCTTCTCAGATTCTTACTTAGACAGTAAGAACTCCAGCAACAACTCTAGCAAGATGCTAAGAGCCTCATGTATAAGAAACACAAAAAGTTGCGTGAGTTGATAATCTTGAAAGTTTTAGATCTTAACGAATTCTCGTAGTTACTTTGATGGAGTAGGTTCTCGTTGAATCAGTAAGCTTCTCTCTATGTACCTTCATCTCTATTTATAGGCGGGGGCCTTGACATATAAGATTTTAAGCATTTAAGATGAATTTAAATTGACCAATGAGATGTTCTTACACTTTCTGCTTTTTGCGCTGCAGTATCGTATGGAGCACTGCGGTAGGTAGACTTTTCTACCTTGTGTTAGACGAATCTTTTTCAGTCTAATGAATCCAATTTGGTAGATTCTTAAGTAAATTGGTCTTTGGTCTATGAGTATTGTTGATTTGTAGAATCCACCATCTTAAAATCAATTTTTTAAAAAGCTTACGACTGTCACATTCTTCTTTGTCTCTTTAGTTGTTTGGTCTTGCCAGTTTCCTCTTACTAGCTTCAGGAAACTGATTGCTGATCTTTGTTGCTGGCAACTTGTCAGACCCCAGATGCTTCAACATTTGTCATCGTTGCTGGCTTTGAGACCCAAAGTTGTGAGATATCTAGCTTCTATTAGACTCGATAACCCTATACAGGATATTTTGATTTTCTTGAGCTAAACTCATATCTAGAGACTTTTCAGTTCTATATATTATATCTGATAACTGGTTGGTTTTAAACTTCAAAACAAAATCAAAAAGGAAAATTGGTCCCATATCAGAGTTAACGTGTGTATAGAAGCAACTAAGTAATTGTTTGTGTGGTGGGCGTGATTCAATTATCAGCTAACTTTTGAGGAGTCAGCTGTCAATTGAAAACCTTACTTAGCTGAGCAGGTATTATGTTCAGTTCCACTTATACTCGAAAAGCTAATGGGTTAGTTTTTGGGTTTCAAAATAGTTGAAATGTGCTATAAAAATTAAATAATTTGAAGTAATAAAAGAGACAAAGGTTATATTATTTCAGATGTCAATTGATCCTCCGTCCACTCTTCGTTCACAAGAAGTGGAACCTACAATCCTCCGTTCTCCATGGTTATTTAATAATGTTACAATGTTGAATCTTCTCTAATGTAAGACTTCCACTGCCTTCAGTCATAGACACTGCAGTTGGTTGAGCTTTACCACGATCCGATCACTAGGCTTTTCCTTCACGAACGTTGATGTGGTTATGATTCTACGGATCTAAGATGTATTAAATCCTTTGTTGACGATTCATTGGTCAACCTTCGATTGTCTCGTGCAAGAAGCACAAACAGCTTAGGAGAATCTTTGAGAGAGAGAGAGAGAGAGAGAGAGAGAGAGATCTTTGGATTGTGTAAACAGTTTAACCAGTAATAAGTCCTTCTAGTCTCAGTCTCCTTGCTCTTTCATTTGAATGAGGTATTTATAGTCTTTACTTTAAAATAGACCATTGAGTATTAGTAAAGTGACCCCTACTTTTATAGGTATCCATGAGTATATGTAGATGTACGATTATGCCGACTTTTTTCCTTGGATGTGACAACTTGATTGATAACTTTGTCAGCTCAACTTATACTTGTATGTGTCTCATCTTTTCCCCAACTGATCAGCTCTCTCCTTTGAGTGTCAGATGGGCTCTCTTCTCCTCATAATTGTCAGCTGAGGTGACCAATTTTAGCTAATTGTGTATACATATTAGGTAGTTGGTTCTTGATCTTTACGAGTTTAGCTCTTCTTCTCTACCAGTTATCCTTCTCTTCTAATCAACTATAGAAATACTTGAATCTTCTCATTATCTTCTCAACTAGTCTCCGTTCTTGCTTCATCGAGACCATCTTCCCTTTCTTAGAGGTGGAGGGTATTGATAATGTCTCAGGAGATGGCAGCTTGCGGTTGTTGGTATAAGAAATTATAGCCAGACAATCCCTCTGGTCAGGAAATTTCCCGAGACAATACAATATTCAGACCTTCAACTTATTAGAGTTGGTTGAAACATTGACAAGATACTTTTTTGAAGTTGCCAAACATATTTTTTAAGATTCTAAACTCAGAACCAGAACACTTGTTACTCTTAAATTATATTTAATACTAATTTTAGTTAATGAATTTACCTGTAAGCACACAATTTGAATACAATAATGTTTAAGTTTGGTTTGTTTAGCGAATTTTACTAAACAAACTCGAGCGAATTTTTGTCAAATCAAGACCGAATAACTTATAAATATTTTAATTTATTTGGGTCCCTCTCCACATTTATTATGGCATAATAGTTCTTTACTGATATTATACACTTTTCTTCCTATAGCTCCTATGACTAAATAAATGATGAAGTAGAATAATACTTGAATGCACAAGTATTGAAAAAATTACTAAAATATTACTAATAACAATTATTTCTGGGCAAAAACTTGCGTTAGGCAGGCCCAAACAGTTTAGGCGGGTTTTATCCTACCCAAATGGGTTGACCCATCCCAAATAGGGTTTATTAATCCCAATTAGGGTATATTATATGGGTTTGGGCTTGGGTTAATGAATAAAACCCGCCTAAATCGTTTAGACCTGCCTAACCCAAGACCTTCCCTTATTTCTGTAAACAATCAAGACACTAGTGAAAAAAATAATCACAATTATCTTTCAAATAAAACAAATATTTTTCAGAAAACTTTATGGGTAAATATTATATATATAAAATAATATCCTACAAGGGTTGGGGATTAATTTTTGAAAAACTATCAGTTGTATTCTAATATATCGATTAACCTTGAATTTACCTAACTTTTATATGTTATGAAGTTTTACTCTAACATTTATTTTTATTAATTAGAAATATTATCTGTAGTCGACAAAGTTAAAAATACGATGAACCACGTGTTATATTGTCGAATCGAGAGATGGGGAGTGAATGACAGAATAAACATAAAATCATAAATTCTGATGAGTTGAGAGAGATAGCTGATGGAAATGCAACGTGTACATTTCAATTGTTGGAAAACAATTAATTTTTAATATAAGGGTATAACTCAATAATTTTATTTCATGTAAGATATAATGTGCAACTTAATGTATTTTTAATCTCGTTGCTAATCAAGGTTATTTTAAACTTATTGAGAGAAATAATAAGATAAAATTCTAAAAATATTAAAATTAATATTGAAATTAACCAACATATTAAAAAAATTCATAGTTTTCCTTAATTTCCATCCCCGACCTTACTACTCAAAATAAAAGCAAAAATGGGTCCCTTCGTTCGGGGTGTAGTGGTTAAAGCACCTTGTCTATGACTGAGAGGTCACATGTTTGAGCTTCTAGAAGGACATCTGGGTATGTGAGTTTAAGATTAATGTACACTTATTAAAAAAAAAAAAAAGCAAAAATGGTAATAGGCATGCAAGGCCATATTATTGTATTGCAATAGGTGAAATAAATGGGCCCATACATTCACTGATAGTAGGCCTCACTAAAGGCTAAAAGGCTCATTTAAGGCCTATATCAGCCTAACGAATTGAATAATATAGGAGGCTAGAATTTATATTACTTTTCGAGTTTTAATGTCCAATTGAGAATGAATATTAGTTCGAGTATAGAACTCGAAATATATACTTTTATGAAATTAAAATCTTATAATTTTATTTTTTTTAATTATAAAAAAACCATAAGGAAATTAAAATTTGTGGGGAGGCCGCCCCTAACCCAAGAGTGGCGCCGCTCATATATGTATAGATGTTTTTATCACTTAAATATACCCAACGAAACAATACATAAAATCTCAGGAGAAAATCCTAACCAGTACATATTATATATAGATGTACTATATTTTAGTTTCTATATTGATAATATTTTTAAATTATATTGTTCAAAATATATTTTATATTAAATAATCTTATAATTGCACAAATGATGGGATTATTAAATTCAACACTAAAAAAACCATGCAATCAAATTCCAATTTTTACTAACTTATTCATTAAACTTCATTGAATCAATCATTTAGCGATTTCGTTGATTAATACGAATTTATTTTAAAATATAATAATTGAAATACACGATTATTTTTTGCCACCTTAGATTGCTAGTTAGTTTCATCTTTTACAACTTATACATTTTTATTCATCCTTTTTATCTTCTGAGTCCAGAATTGAATATAACCTATATATGTAACCCTAATAAAACCCTAATATGTTTTATATATAGTCTTAAAGAATGGTAAGAATTCTAAATTTTTTCGTTGCGTGGTTTTTTTTTCTTTTTCTTCTAGAACCTTATTTTTTTTCTTTCGGTATTTTTGCTGCCCATTTCAGTATTTGAGATAGTTAATAAAATTCTCCACAAAAATCATGACCATTAATAATAAGGAAATGCATATACAAAAAGGTTGTGGTGAGTATATGTCAAGATCAAACTTGTATTTGTTTAAAAAGTGGTTCTATTGAAGGTCCTAGCTACTACTGTACAATTTTCATACCTCAACATCATCGGATTCCAAACCTTTTTTTCCTCAAAATAATTATTGACCTCGATCACTGTCTTTAATCATATCATTAATATATTCTTAGAATGATTTATAAGTTGGTGAAGTTTGTATGTTGATTTTTTTTTTTTTTTTTACGTTAATTAACTTATTGAGATCAATGGTTTTTTATAGTTAAAAACTTGGAGGAGAATGTCTACATATTTTATTTTGTGAGAAGGATTAAAATCGATCGATTCTCATCTTCATACTACTAAGAATTGATTTGTTGTAAGTAACATGCAAACAAAGATTGTAAACAAAATTGTCTGATTTTGTCCTTTCGCTCTGAGTGTGGTCATGCGTTCGAGCTTTATCGAAAACATCTGAGTGTGTGGGTGAATGTGTGTTTAAATTAATGTATTATTATTAAAAAAAAATTGTCCCATTTTAATATCATTCAATCTATTCTTTGTAATCCAAGCTATTGATTGATTTATATAATTTAACAAATTCTTTTATTTTTATAACAAAAATTAATTTATTCTTACCCGTTTAACGTATAGGACCATCTCCAAAATATTTTTGGTTCTTGTGTGGATATAAACTTGAAGGGATAAGGCCAAAAAATATTGAAAAACAGACAAATAATCTAGGACTAATATTGCACTTTCATAAGTTCTAACAATAATAATTAGATAGATAAAGTTTAATCAAGAATCCAAATCAAACTTCACTTTGGGATTATATATTATATGTTTTACTTTACCCAAGAGATAGCATCACCTATGTGGCCTACATCATAAACTTAGTTAATAGCTAGTAAATGTGGGTGTGGTCCATTACATCATAATCAATATAAGCATTTATCAACTTTTCACATCAAATTCAATGAACTTGTGAATTTTACGTGTTTTTAATTAAAGTTATACATTCTCGTAGTTTTTCATTTTCTTTTTTTGGTTTTGCTTTTCCTGTATGAACCGAGGAGAAACTTATTCAAATAAGAATTTAATTTAGGTACGAATAGTAAGATTTTCCTTAATAATATATCATTATAATACATTTACGTGATGCTTCATTGTAATATTTAATTATAATGAATTATTATAATAAAGTACTATAATTAAGTATCTTACACGTTATAATAATGTATCACATATAATGTAAAAAAAACTTCTTGGAGATGAGTTCTTATTTGAATGTACCCATGAAAAATATTAATGTTATGGGATTTTTTTTATAATAAGTCTACATTAATCTCAAACTCACACACACACTCACACACCCAGATGTCCTTGGGAGCTTGAACTTGTGACCTCTCAATTACAGGAAATGTGCTTTAACCACTACACCCGAGCGAAGGGACTATAAAAATCTTGTGTGTTCAAATACTTGTACATATGAGATCAGATGTGACGTCACCTACGAAATATACTAAATAAAGGAAAACCCAATTTAATTGGATACTGCACCCTCATTATAACTCATTTAGAACCTAAATTTATTAGTGAGCATATCATATGCAAATATATTTTAATAAAAGTTTTTAGATTGATTTTCTTAGGAATGGTGTCATAAATTGATGTCGCCTGATCCATAGTTTTTCTTTCTTAAAAATATTTTATGAGGCGCCGACACTCGAACCAAAAAAAAAACTATTACTGTAACTTTGCTCCATTTGTACAATCGAGAATTAATTATCATAATTGATAGTTAAGGTTTTTATCGCAATAAGTTACCATGAAACACGATTACATGAATTTTTTTAACGAGGAATATTATAAATTTAGGATTTAAAAAAATAGTTGTTGAGTTCCAATTGTGAGATAATGCTAATTATGGCTGCAGACACGAGAATGTATGTAACGCCGTGACCCAGAAATTAGTTACAAGTTAAAGAAAAATTAAATAAGTTTGTAGTTAAGCAAGTTAAAAAATCTATATACCAATAATTGAAGTTATTTATTGGGTTACACTTGTTAGATTATTTTTATAATAATTATATATGATGGCCTATATAATTAAAGTATATGACTCTATACTATATTATTTTACTTAAGATGATGGCTATTAAGTATTAAAGAAATAGAGTTATGAGTTTTAATTCCCTTCTCTCTCCCTTTAAATGAATAATCTTATTTTATCAAATGTTCTACCTTATTGTGTAATATATTACAACATTTAGAATAAAATGAATGGACACAATCTTTGAGGATTGAAATGAAGAGTTGCATCATTTCATATTAAAGAATAAAATAATTAAAGATTAAATGAAAGGATGCAACTCTTCGAGACATAAGTGAAATGTTGTGTCCTTTTGTATATGACACAACATATGAAATTTATCACTATAAATAAAGGTCTCTAATCCTCTTATCTACACGCCATCAAAGTAGAAACATTATAGAACAAAAGGAAGAGATGGAAATAAATAAGGGTTGGAGAAATCAAAAGAGAAGTTTAAAGTTATAAGCTTTGGATGAAGGTATTTATATTATCCCTCCTTATGTAATTATTTAATTTGGATGAATCATATAAGTGAAAGATCCTAGAAAATCTAAATTAGTTTACCAAATGGTATCAGAGCATGCGTTATCGATTCATATGATTCTCCTTGTTAAAATAAAATAATAGATAAATTTTATCAGATTTAATAAAGAATTAAAGCATGCTAAATTTGATAAAATTTATTGGCATATCACTGATAAATGCTTTTAAAGTTATGAATATGATTTAGAGATGACATGATTATGCATATTACTGATACATGCTTCTTATGTCGTTATAATATGATCATAATCATATGATTTTATAATGCTTCCGCTGTTATGTTTAAATGTTTAAAATATTTATGATCATGATAATATCTATCATTATTAATGAATTAAATATTTATAATAACAATCAAGCTAATTGCTCGCCAAAGTGGGCTGGCTTGAAAGTTATAAAATATTTAATTATGTAAAGTTCAATTGTTCTTATTTGCCAATAACTGAGTTAGAACAATTGAAATCATTATTTATAATGCTAGGAGATCATCTAAAGGTGGATCATTGCTTATAATTAATGATAATTAAAGGGATAAATCTATATGTTGAGTAAATATTATTTGTCGTCCAAAGATAACATATATATTTTACTTGTACATATTTGATTATCTGTTATGACTTTTGTATATGAAAATATATACTTTATTTTGGCACAATTCTTGAAATAGTTTATGTTTAAGTATAGCCCAAATGTTAACTTAAATATATATTTAAGGTTATAATCTAGTTTGAATCCTTTAAGGTTTACTCATAGCATTTATGTATGATCATGTGAAATGTTATGTATGATCATGTGAAATGTTTGCAGTTGCTTTTAGTACAGTTGCTTTGGGGAATGACCTTATTAAGTTTAGTGGGCAAAATTATAATGATTGAGCATAATAAGCAAACTTTTATTAAGGTGTTATAGGTCTGGACTTAACAATAGTCACAGATGAAATACCTATAAGTACTGTCACCAGTACTGAAACGGTCAAGTCTTTATATGACTTGGGAAAGCCTAATCGATAAAGTTTAAGACAAACAATGAAAGAGAATTTATAAAAGATCACTCCCAATCGGACATTGCTGATAAGCCCATTTGTTGGAAATCTCATGAGTGAGCTGACAATCAAAGAAATTTGATTGGTCTCAGTCTATTCATGATTATGTCAAATCTAGCTATAAAGCTGAAATCAATAGGCATGGATATGAGTGAGACATTTCTATTAAAGTTCATCTGCAACTCAATTCCTATTGAGTTTGGTCAAGTTCAGGTGAATAATAATACCTCACAAAAAATTAAGACCTTCAAGAATCAAGGTCATGTTAACTCAAAGAGAAAGAAGATTAAAGAAAATGAAAGATCACTATATCCATATTATATTTCATGAAAGAGCTAGTACCAACAAATTTAAGAATGACAAGAAAATAAAATGAAGGATAGAGCCTCGTTGAAAATAGATGAGGGGATAATTCATAAAGAGCTCAAATGTCACTTTTGAAAAGAAAGGCTTGGTTCGAAAGGAAATGTGTACGTTATGTTTCAGTTTGCTATGAATCAAATCTTATTAAAGTACCCAATAAAGCTTTGGTGGTTATATCTGGTGCAACCACTTATGTTTCACACATTATGTATAGATTACTTTCGATCCAGCCTATAAACGAGAATGATAAATTTTGTTTATGGATAACAGAATGATGGCACGAATAGAGGGAATTGATATTGTCTAGATCTTATCAAGTATCTTTATGATTCCCTGATTGTGCTATAAATCTATTTTCTGTTGGAAAGTTGGATAATGAAGGTTATAGTTTTAAGATTGATAATAATGTTTCATTATATAAACAAATGTACTATTATGGTTCAGGTACATTAATAGTTTGTTTATATCGTTTCAATCTTGATGCTACTTTTGTTGAATCCTTGTTCCATGTGGAACATACTAATGAAAATAAGCAAAGTGCATTTAATGAAAATTCTGTTTTCTTATGGCATTAAAGATTGGGTCATATATCCAAAGAAAGAATAATGAGGTTAACAAAGGATGAAATCTTACCTCATTTGGGTTTTACTGACTAGAATGTTTGTATAGATTGCATTAAAGGAAAGCAAACCCAGCTATGAGAAGCAGTGAGCTCTTTGAATTAATACACACTTTTATTGATGATTTCTCACAGTATTGTTACTTATATCTACTGCATGAAAAGACTTAGTCAGTGGACATTCTAGAGGTGTTCATTAATGAGGGGGAAAACAGTTAGATAAAAAGATAAAGGTTGTGAGATTGAATAGAAGTGGTGAATATTATGGAAAATTTAATCAAAGTGGACAATGTCCAGGACCAATTGCAAAACTCCTTGAAAGTCGTGGCATCTGTGCAATATATACAATGCCTAGTACACCACAACAAAATGGTGTAGCAGAAAGGCGGAACCGTACTCTTATGGATATGGTTAGGAGTATGTTAAGTCATAGTACTATACCTTTGTCTTTGTGGATGCATGCATTAAAAACGGCTGTGTATTTGCTTCATAGGGTTCCTAGTAAGGCAATTCCTAAGACACCTTATGAATTGTGGACAGGAAGGAAACCTAGTTTAAAGCACCTACACGTTTGGGGTTGCCCAACAGAAGTCAGGATATACAATCCACATGAAAAGGAACTCGATGCAAGAACCATCAGTGGTTATTTCATTGGGTATCCTAAAAAAAATCAAAAGGGTATAGATTTTATTTTTCTAACCGTAGTACGAGAATAGTTGAGTTTGGTAGTGCTCGGTTCATTGAAAATGGAAACATTAGTGGGAGTGGAGAATTACGAGATGTGGAAATTAAAGAAAAACTAATAGACAGTTCTACATCAAGACCTTCTTCTAATATTGTTGTTCCTGTTGTCATATCAAATAATAATAATTTATCGGAACAACAAATCAATGTTCAAACTCACATAAATGTAACTGAGTCAAATAACAATACTCAAGTCATAGATGAACAAGTGGTACCGCAAGAAATAACATTAAGGAGATCTGAAAAACAAAGAAAATCAGCTATTTCAGATGACTATGTCATTTACTCACTTGAACATGAATGTGACTTAAGCATTGATAAAGATCAAGTCTCATTTAAACAAGTCATTCAATGTGATGATTCTGAAAAGTGACTTAATGCTATGAAAGAAGAGTTAAAATCTATGAATGATAATAAAGTTTGGGAACTAATAGAGTTGCCTAGGGGTTCAAGACAAGTTGGTTGTAAATGGGTTTTCAAAACCAAACGAGACTCCAAAGGAAATATCGAACGTTATAAAGCCAGATTTGTTGCTGAAGGTTTTACTCAAAAAGATGACATTGACTATAAAGAGACCTTTTCTCCAATTTAAAAAAAAGGACTCTTTAAGAATTATTTTAGCTTTGGTGGCCCATTCTGATTTAGAGCTTCACCAAATGGATGTTAAAACCGCCTTTCTGAATGAAGATCTGGAAGAAGAAGTTTATATGGATCAACCAGATGGTTTGTGACCGTGGGAAAGGAGAATTTAGTGTGTAAATTAAGGAAGTCAATATATAGATTGAAACAAGCTTCCTCACCTTGGTATCGTAAGTTTAATGATATCATTTAATTATTATTATTTTATAAAGAACACTGTTGATCGGTGTATCAGTGTATCTATATGAAGGTCAGTGGGAGCAAGTTCATTGCCCTTGTTCTATATGTTGATGACATCCTTCTAGTCGTAAATGATAAGGGTTTGTTACATGATGTAAAGAAATATCTCTCTCAGAATTTCGAAATAAAAAAATATATGGGAGAAGCATCCTATGTGATTGGAATAGAAATATTTCATTATGCATCATACGGATGATTAAATTATATTAGTAAGATTCTAGAGAAGTTTAAAATGGTAAAGTACTCTTCATTGATAGTTCTAATTCACAAAGCGGACATAATTATTGAAATACAATGTCCATAAAGGAATGATTTAGAACTAATGGAAATGGAAGATATTTCCTATGCTTCAGTGATTGGGAGTCAGATGTTTGCTCAATTATGTATTTGGTTAAATACCGGTATTAAAGTGTGAATGATAGGATGATACCAAAGTAATATGGATTAGACTATTAGAAAAACTGCAAAGTGTATCTTTGGTACTTACAAGGCACCAATGATTACATGATCATGAATAGAAGATCTAGTGACTCTCAAGTCATAGATCATTTGGATTCAAACTACGTTAGATATGTGGATATAAGGAAATCTACTTTTAATTATATGTTCGTGTAGCATGCTTTGAGGCTACAGTTGATGGAATATGTTGCAGAATTTGACTCAGGTCTCAGTATTGTTAACATTATAGAGAGATCACTGAGAATGTATTGTGATGATTCTGCAAGAATCTTCTTCTCTTAAACGATGAGTGAAATACTTACTAGGAAGAAGTGCAAAAACATAAAGTATCATTGAGCACAAATGTACACTGATGATAGCGGATCTGCTTACTAATGGATTATTGCCCAAAATATTCATTGGCCATATTGAAAGAATGGGTGTAATGGACAAGTCCTTGTTGGCATGATATTAAAGTATGTGTATACACAAATAATGCATTGCTCATAAGCAAAATGATACTTGTGAATTCAATTTAAGTTATGTTTTTGCTTAATTGTTAGTTGTCTCACATTACGTAGTATACATGATTGTTTTAGTAAGATAATATAAATGTTCCCTCAAAGGAGAAAATCTAAATTGGATTGATTTTGTGATACATGGAAGGAATCATGTCGACAAATCGATTTTGTGACCGCCATGATCCTAATTAATTTAATTTATTAAAGATAATGATTTGAAAGAATTAGTAAAAGGTGCACACTTATGATTGATGATTCTTCATTTCATTATATGGGCCAAGTGGGAGATTGTTAGATTATTTTTATAATAATCATATATGATGGCCCATATAATTAAAGTATATGACTCTATACTATATTATTTTACTTAAGATGATGGCTATTAAGTATTAAAGAAATAGAATTATGGGTTTTAATTCCTTTCTCTCTCCCTTTAAATGAATAATCTTATTTTATCAAATGTTGTACCTTATTGTGTAATATATTACAACATTTAGAATAAAATGAACGGACACAATCTTTGAGGATTGAAATGAAGAGTTGCATCATTTCATATTAAAGAATAAAATAATTAAAGATTAAATGAAAGGTTGCAACTCTTGGAGACATAAGTGAAATGTTGTGTCCTTTTGTAAATGACACAACATATGAAATTTATCACTATAAATAAAGGTCTCTAATCCTCTTATCTACACACCATCAAAGTAGAAACATTATAGAACGAAAGGAAGAGATGGAAATAAATAAGGGCTGGAGAAATCAAAAGAGAAGTTTAAAGTTATAAGCTTTGGATGAAGGTATTTATATTATCCCTCCTTATGTAATTATTTAATTTGGATGAATCATATAAGTGAAAGATCCTAGAAAATCTAAATTAGTTTACCAAATGGTATCAGAGCATGCGTTATCGATTCATATGATTCTCCTTGTTAAAATAAAATAATAGATAAATTTTATCAGA
>JAPKLW010000388.1:49369-64509 GCA_026898455.1 Plectranthus barbatus | reverse complement strand
CTTTGGATGAAGGTATTTATATTATCCCTCCTTATGTAATTATTTAAATTAGATGAATCATATAAGTGAAAGATCCTAGAAAATTAAATTAGTCTAACAACACTTGGCTGTATGAGAATATAAAGTAAAGAGTTGAACAATAAGGGATGCCAGTTTATAATGGTTTGAATGCCAACTGATTTATTTACTTATTTTTTCTTTATGAAAAGTAATTCACTATCTTCAATTATGCACGGTGTTTGAACATGGGTTACAACTGTTGATTTTCTTCAATGAGAATCTTCAGCTTGACTCTGGTCGAAGGTGACGACACTTAGTTGAGCTTTACAATACTCCACATGCTAGACTCTTCCTTCTGCAACTTCTGTTGAACACGATAGTTGAATACGGATTGCATCGTCAGCTCTTTTACTAACTGGGAGCTTCCATAGATCTCAACAGAGTTCCCTTCTAGAATGACGAATCCTTGTGGCCGATCCTACGGATCACTGATCTCTCGGATCCTATACTGATGAACAATTAGATGACTCCGACGGTCTCGTCTGACAAATAAACAGAGGTATCGTGCTAAGGATGACTTTAGTCAGTAGATTCCACTACTCCAACCTTCCAATCTACTAATCTCTCTGCTTGCAATAATCTTTTTACTCCTATTCTAAGATGGATAATGATAGACTCCATTAAAAATATAGTCGTTGGTGAATCGAAACCATACATATTTTCTTGCACGTTTATTTTGGTACTATGTTGTACATCTCTACTGTTATTGTACTTGGATAAGACATATTCAATGTAATAAGCATCAGTTGAGGATTCAAATCAGCTGAGCTTTGTCTTCGATTGTCCATCCTCATTTTCTCAGTTGCTTGAACCGTTAGTTAGTCATTCTCTTATTGAATTAGTTGAGTTATCCTTATAACTGAAGAGTCAATTAAGGATTACATTCACCTCGCAAGTTTGTCATTTCGATCCTCAGGCCCTTAATTGTGGTTCTTCGTATCTTCAAGTCTTCGGTTGGCCGGACCTACACTTTTTACAACTCTTTAACTTATACAAATTGCACATCTAAGATCAGTTTTAACTGAGTGAGTTCTAAAAGAAGGATAACTGACTGAGGATTTTTCACATCCATCAAAGCTCCTAACAATATTTAGTTATCAATTTAGTATAACCTGAAAAATCTTAAATTCTCAAATCAGGATCTGAAAAATTATAAAATTCTTACATAAACTCAACATTAATTAGGTCATGGATTGAAGATTGCAGGATCTTTTAAGTAACAATATATATATATATATATATATATATATATATATATATGGAGCGGATCCAGTGAGAAAACTCTTAACGTAAGAAAGTGAGAAAGATGCTTGATTCCATTTACGACATTGCTTGATTGTATTCAGGTTGTTGCTTGATTGCAATGTTGCTTGATTGTGCTTTAGTTGTTGCTTGATTATTTTGTTGCTTGATTGCGTTTTAGTTGTTGCTTGATTCAATATCAACCATTAATTTTTTTAGATCTGATGGACACGATTCATTCTTTTTTCTCACAAATATATATATATATATATATATATATATATATATATATTACTTTGCTTAATTGCATTTCATGTTGTTTTTATATGAATTTCTTAGTTCCAATAAACTATGTATTCTATACTATTGGCCCAGGACCCTAAAATCACAATAATCGATGGAAAAACACGGCAGAAAAATAGACGAAAATATGGAGGAGTTTTTAGAGTTTCATCATTGTAATAACAATTACAAAATTCTATAAAAACTAAATTAACAATTAAACTATGCTTTCTAAAACCCCTATTTATAAGAAAAACTAACTAGGATAAAACAAGGAAACCAAGATAAATTAGGATACAATAATATATTCATAATAGGATTAGATTCCTATCCAAACTAGGTTAGGAAACATATTCTCCATAGATCAAGGAGTAAATCTCAACATTCTCCCCCATACTCCTTGAGTGGTTTGAGGTCTCTGCTCCGAGCAAATGTCGCATTATCACCAAATTCGATACTGGTAATACTTTTATAAGTGCATCGGCCTTCTACTCATCGGTTCGAACGAACTCTACCTTGATTTGCCTTTTTTTGATATATTCACGAATAAAGTGATACTTCGTGTCAATGTTCTTGCTTCGACAATAGATATTAGATTCTTCATAAGGGCGAGTGCAGATTTGTTGTCGATGAAGAGCTTCACTGTCTTCGGTTTTAAACCACTTAGTTCGAACAACAATACGTTTAGCCATAGTTCTTGACATGCTACTGCTGCTTACAAGTGCAATTGTCTTCTGCTTCTAAGAGTTCCACAAGACAAGACAATCATTGATGTAGAATGCCAAGCCACCTGTACTCTTTCGATCATTCAATTCTCGTGCAAGATCACTGTCATAATAACCCATTATCTTTTCATAACCTCACCCCCTCTTCGAAACACTAGACCAAAATGCATAGTGCCTCAAAGTTATTGTAGCATCTATTTTATTGCCTTGTGATGCATCTCCATAGGTCTCTCCATGAATTTGCTGGTAATTCTAACTGGATAAGAATGATATGGCCTTGTATGAAAGAGATAGCAAAGAAAATCAATAACTCTTCGATATTCTGTCCTATCGATTGGTTGTCCTTTGAGGTCTTTGTGGAATTGAGCCATCCACTCCATTGGAATGTTGGTGGATTACAATCAAGCATTCGGAACTAGGTCAACACCTTCTAGGCATATGCTTCCTGCTTGATCAAAATACCTTCCTCGAACTGAGTTACCTCAATCATGAGGTAATACAATAGTAGTCCGAGATCACCCATCTTGAACTTCCCCATCATCTGCTTCTTGAAGACTCCGGTCGCCTTCGGATCTTCACCTGTCATAATCAAGTCTACATAAACCCCTACAATCAATCTGGTGTTAGAATCACCCTTTGTATAAATAGCTTGCTCCCGCGAACATCTTTCAAAGCCCATTTGTTCCAAACTTCGATCGAGCTTTAAATTCCAAGCTCAAGGTGATTGATCTGACTCAAATCTTTGTATCAAACGAGCACTTCATCACTTTGAAAGTGTCCTCCTGACCACGGTGTTGAAAACCTTTGATGCCTGTCACTTTCTTGTTCATCTAACTCGAGCTGACCAACTCGTACAAGGCTATTTCTTTCTGGAGTTGATGAAACAATCTCTTCATCTACTTATGTGGTTGACCTTCTCGGAGTCACTCCACTTTCAAAATGGGTAGTTCGAACTCCTCCTTGTTCTTGATTAACCTCCTTGAATACTTTTAGGTGCTGGTCATCTTCAGCGCTTTGCCAATCCAAGCTTTACTTTCTTCGAAGACAACATCTTGACTAGCATGAATTTTTTCGAGATGTGGTTCAAGCAAGTACACGAACTACTGACTTCGATCATCGAGCTTCTTAAGATGGGGATTAGTCACCTTGACATGTGCAATACACCCAAACACACGAAGGTGTGCTAGGTGTGGTTTCTTTTCATTCCACATCTCGAACAACATCTACTCTCGAACAACTTTTTTCGGTAGTCGGTTGAGTAGATAAACTGCATGATGAAAAACCTCCCCCAATACTTGCTTGGGACAACCATCGTCTTAAGTAATGATCGAGCCATGGTCATTACTGTTTGATTTCTCCTTCCACCACACCATTCTGTTGAGGAGAATATCGTGTGGTAAAATGTTATTTGATCCCTGCCTGTTTGCACAGTTCCACGAACTCCTTCAAGAACAACTCTCTTTCTCGATCTGATCAAAGCACCAACCAACTGCTTCATCTTCTTGCACGAATAACATGCCTTGTTCTTCGATTTCAACCATGGACCCACATCCACATTGAATAGTATCCACAATCAGCATAAAATATCAATTACCTCCAGGAGTGGTTGGACTGATTAGACTTCACAAATCAATGTGTAGTAATTCGAGCAACCTCCTCACTCAAAAACTTGGTTTTTTGGGAAGGAGTGTCTCGATAGCTTTGCTACGAGACATGTACGACATAGCTGATCTGGATGTGTGATCTCTGGTAATCCTACCACTATTGCTTTGTTGACGAGTGACTTCAAAGCCTGAAAGTTGACATGCCCGAGACGAGCATGCCATGCCATGCTGGATCTTCGAGGCTTGTCAGAAGATTTGTTAGGTTTGCCATTTGCAACCCGATATGGTAGAGTCGATTCTATGATCTCTTCACTTTTATTATGATTAATGGAGGGCTATTCGAAAAGACCTCCAACTCATCACCTTCCATCGTGACTCGATGTCCAATTTTAGTTAACTGTCTGAGACTTAACATATTACTTTGTAGTCGTGAAATGTGGTAGACTTTCTTGAGAAGCCATTGATATCCACTTTCAGCATTAAAAAAGGATAGAACCTTTCCCTTCAATCTGCACCATCGAACCATCTCTAAAACATACATTCCCGTTGACTCCTTCATCTCGCTTGAAGAACTTACTTTTATCACCGGTCATATGATTACTGGCTTCATTGTCTAAGAACCAAACATCATAAGGTTTCTCGAGCTGCTTTGACTTTTCTTCTGAAATGGTCATAAGTGGAGCTGGCTCGATATTGTTAGCATGGGTATGATGAGCTTCCTCGTTCTTTCCTGGCACTCAAAATTATGTTGAGTAGTGTGCCATCTCATTGTAATTCTGACATTGAATGTAACTTTTTATCTCAAGGGGCTCCTAGACCACCTTTTTCCCGACCTCTACCTCGGGTTTTGTCTTGTCTGCATTTCCACCCTTTGTGGGAACCTTTTTCAACTGAGAAGATGACGACTCCCTGCCATCTCTTCTGGATCAGGCTTCGCACTCCGCCTGAGTGAGAAGAATTTGATCCTCTGTCCTCCCTACGTTCGCACTATTCTTGACACACCTTTTTGATACTCTGTCGAACAGCTTCTTGACAAGAGTAGAGTCACTAAGGGTTCTTCCAAGACTCAAGTACGCCACAGACATTACAGTGAGCCATCTAGCATATTGATCGAGGGACTCACTGTCCTTCATATATATCAAATCGAACTCTCTCTTCAAAGTTTGTAGTCTGGCATTCTTCACTCGATCTGCCCAAACGAATCTCATCTTGAGACGGTCCCAAACTTCATTCGCCGTCATTTTTCTAGCAACTTGGCATGAGAAGATCTTCGGTAGTGCCTGCAAGAGGTGCGATCTTGCCTTTTTGTCGAGCCGGACGTCAACTTCTGCGCCCTCAGCTGGTTCTACTGCTTCCCAGACTCCTTGATCTTCCATCATAGCCTACACTCGAATCACCCACACGGTGTAGTTCGTATGTGTCAACTATGGGTAAAAAAACGAATGACTCGACTGTTGTGCCCGCAACATATCTGTTACTACCAAAACTATATTTTTCCAACGTATGATTTTAGGCATTCAACCGTGGCTATAGATACCACTTGTTGGCTCGAGACCCTAAAATCACAATAATCGGTGGAGAAATACGAAGGAAAAAGAGAAGAAAACATGAAGGAACTAAAATATACTTTTTTATCACAACTGTTCATAAGAAAAACTAACTAGCTAGTATAATACAAGGAAATCAAAATAAATTAAGATACAATAATATATTTATAATATGATTAGATTTCTATTCAAACTAAATTAGGAAACCAAATCTTCTTAAGTGTAGGAGTAAATTTCAACATGTACAATTAATTCATTTACGCTTTTAAATAAAAGACCGAGATACACGTTTCATTTTTCTAAGATAAAATTTTGATCATTTAACTAAAACAGCGTAAATTTGGATGCACCAACATACAACAGTTGAGACAACAAACATTTGTGATGTCAAGAAACGGTTTTTTCAATGGAGCAAACATTTCCATCCAACATATATCGATAATATATTTAAAGAGTATAATTGCTATGTATGGAAACATTTGGGGTTAAGGTGGTGAAAAACTGTCATTTTTCAACATGCTCCACCAATAAAAGGAATGATTGAGAGCATTATTATAAATAAATAAACATTAATATTACTATAAAGTCGTATGAAATGTCTAGTCACCATGAAATTTACAGGATGTTGTCTGAAGTTGGTTCGTGCATCTATAGCTAATTATGGTTATCTTTATATATCTATTAAGAATTTGAAAAGAAATTAATTAATAAGCGAATTAAACCGAATAATTTTCCATGTTTTCGTTCGGTTTGGTTGTTTTTATTTAAAATTTTTGTTTTTTGGTTTAACACTGTTTTTTTCCCGAAAAAACCAAGAAATTGTAAAATTAGATTGTATATATTATTTTGGCAAAAATTTGTGTGAGATGGTATTTTTTTAGGTGGTGAGACATTTATAAAATATACTCCCTCCGTCACATTTCTTTTCGGCGCGAAAATTAAGGGTTGTGAGTGTAGTGAAATTAATATATTATTGGTGAGTGTGAAAAAGTTTGTCATTTTAGAAAAATGAGACAATTCTATGGGACATACAAAAAAAGAAAATGAGACTACTTCAATGGGATAGAGGGAATATCATTTAACTACATCCAAAAGGAGGAAATTTATTTCGGATGTTTGACTCATCAAAATAATACTATATAATAAAGGAATTACTAACAATAATTCCTAACAGTTTTCTCCTTTTTGATGTAGTCAAACTAACTCTAAAACTGTCAAAATTTATCAAAAGTTTCGATTTTATAAGTTTATAATTTTGGTCTATACTCGAAAACAATTTTTTTTGCACAACTTGCCCTAAGATCTCCTTCTGAATGGGAAAGATATTGCTTGATTAAACAAATGGCGAAAATAAAATGTTGTTTACACAGAGTGTGTAAAAGAAAACAAATACATTTATATTGAAGAGAACAAATATAGTCGAATGCTACAACTGACAAAAAGAAAACAAAGAAAAGAAAATGAAGGCAGTCTTGGACTAGACTCCTGCAGGTAAGCAGACCTTCTTGGCTCCAATTACCTTCTTCACCATCTTCTTTCTGACCTCTTTCTTCAACATTTCCTTCACCTAACTTCTTTTGCAAGAGTCAAATAGAGAGGGACGATTAATGCTAAAGGAGATGGAGATTATTGATTCGGGCCTTCCCTATGTCTAATTCGAGTAATGTAGAACAGTCTTTTGCTCTCTCCATCTTCAAGATTGATTGGTGCCTCACCACACATGTTATCATTTATGATATTCGGCATGCTGGCGGTGGATGAATCTTTGATCTCCTTCGGACACTTCTCTTCATGCTCAATGCATGGATTTGTCATGGACAAGAAAGTTTGAACCATAATCGAGAGAAGACACACATTCGAAGGAAGAATGTCTTAGAGAATTTTCAATTTATAGAGAGAGTAAAGATGAAGGTAAGGTGCACCTTATATTGAAAATTCTTGTGCATCAATGCACAGTTCGGATTTCTTGGAGATTTGTAACAGAAGATTTGATATCTTGGTCGACTGTAATGCTCCTAACTTTGTGAAGCGTGCAATGTCGTGGCACATGTGAATGTGGATCTTCGAAACCCCCGCCCTTTGACATTTGCACCCGCTGACTACTAGTAAGGTTTAGGGCGCCCCATTTAGAATGATCTACCACAAAGCTTAAAGTTCTCTCTGTCAGTGATGATAATTGAGGAAAATACCAGTTTCATCCCTGGTAGAATCTGATAAGTACATCTGCCAGCTGGTTACTATGAGACTTAATATTGTCTTGAGAAAAACCAGAAGTCACATCTGAGAGCTTAGACTCAGATGTATTCTGCTACTACTCAAGGTCAAGATTGAGAGCTCAAACTAAATCTTCTTCTTGATAGATCTCATCAAACTCTAGCATCCCAAGTTAGATGCACAACTCTTTGAACCTTGCTTCTGGGAGAGGCTTTGTGAAGATATCAGCTAGTTGATCATCTGTTCGAATATATTCGACAGAGATATCATCATTTTCAACGTGATCTCGAATGAAATAATATCAGATGTATATGTGCTTCGTTCTGGAATGATAAATGAGATTTTTCATGATGCACATCGCACTATAGTTATCACAATAGATGGGAACACATCTAATGCTGAAACCATAGTCCATCATCTACTGCTTGATCCATAAAATATGAGCACAACAACTAGCGGTTATGTTGTCTGCTAGGTATGAACAGAACAACATGCAAGTATACACAATCAATAAGTATTAGGTAATATTGTTGTAATCCCATCATAATTTGATGTTTTGATGTGTCAAAACTATATACCAAAGTCTAGGCTTTAGAGTATTATCTCATGTAATCCTTGTATAGGATAATCGAGTTGTAATAGTCTAGCAAGGAGGATATCATCAAAACTGTGGAACAATTTTGAAGAAGAAATCATTTTGACAAGATAACTGTCGAGCATACAAGACGAAGACAAGCAGAGCAGATCAAAGTCACAAAAACTGCGCAGACAGTTTTTCCTGCCAAAGTCTGGATACTCAAAGAAAATTGTTGAGAGGCGCTCACAGTTTCAGGTCAAGACAGTTTCGCGTCTGAGAATGCGTATGAGGCAAGTGTCGAGCAGTCGCAGAAGATCCTTGAGGAAGTCAATAAGAAAAGACAGACACTACTCAATTGCGACTGGTGTACAACATTGTTTGAACGTCTGACACATCAAGTACAAGCTTCTCTGAAAAGCAGGTCGATGCAGCAGAGATATCAGAGAGGAAAATGACTTTTTACAGAGAAGAATGAACTATGATTGGACATTCTTCTCTATGTCTCTACTGGTTATTTTCTGAGTCTCCCCCTATATATAGCAGGAAATATAGAGACATAAAAACCTTTGCAAAAATCTTGTGCCAAACCTCTTAACAATCTCGCATATTTGAATCTCCGACACACCAGCCTCTCTACAGAAGTTAAAGCTCAAGGCATTAAACACTTTCAAGAGAGAAGGCATTAATATCGTGGTTCATTTATTGAACACAAAGCATTCATTGCTTATAGAATCTTTGGAGATTCACCGTGTTACCCTGGGTACAAGAGGATTAAGTCAGCCGAGTTAATCTACCTTTTTGGTGTTCTTATTCTTCGAGTAAGAACATAGCAGCCTACTCTTGCAAAGGAAGAGTAGGTTATTACGGGCAACTGCCAAACTGTAAAAGTTCTGGGAAGAACTCAACATCCAACCTACCGAAGGAGGAAAAAGGAGGTTTGTCCTCAGTCCAACTTCGAGCCGGTCTACAGAGAAGACGCAGAGCCTTTGACGGACTGTAGAAGGAGTGAAGTACAGCTGCCTGGGCAAGTGATCTTTCGTGCTGTGGACGGAGGTTTCTACAGCAACTGGCTATAGATCGTGAGGAGTGTATTTTCATTGTTTAGTGAATTACCAGATCAGATATCTGAAGAGTGGACGTGGGACTTAAGGCTCCGAACCACTGTAAATATCCTGTGTCATTTACTGTTTTATTTACTTACGCACTTTACAGTTTTCTAGCATATCTTAAAACCTTCAACACTTGCCTCGTAAGTGTTGAAGTGTACGAACTGTTAACTGCTCATAACTGCTAAACTGCTAAAATAATCTGCTGGCTAACTTGAACTGTACTTCTAAAACTGCTAAGTACAAACTGTGTCGATAGTTAGCTGAACTGTCTAAGTTAGAGTGCATTTATCAGATTTAATATTTCCACTGCACATTATACGTACTCTGATCTGGGTCCAACAAGTGGTATCAGCGCAGGTCGGTCTTTCTAGTCTGTCCTGTTTTAAGCCGCTAAAGACGGGATCCGTACTTCCTTACACTCTAACTGTTTCTTTAAGTGTGATTAACGAGCAGATAATCTTCAAATAATGATGAGCTATCCAAGCCTTCCCAAATACAACCCAGAGAAGTTTGAAGTATGGAAGAAGAGGTGTCTCATTCAGTTGATAGCTCAACATCCAGAGATGGATGAGGTTCTAACGAATGGACCTCTAAAAATCTAGATGCCAAAAGTCATCCTCGCCACAGGAGATGCTCAAAGCGGCATTGAAATGATAAATAAAACTATGGAGGAATGGACACAAGAGGAAAGGAAACACCACCAGGTTGATCACATTGCGCAGGAAATGATTATACAATCCCTTCCAGATTCTCTCGTGGATGCTGCCGTAGAGCACAACACAACCAAAGAACTCTGGGACTGGATCAGCGACCTCACAAAAGAAACAGAGGCGATGAAGCGCAACAAGAAGCAGGTTGTTGTGGAAACATACGAATCTTTCTAGATGCTACCTGGTGAAACAATAAAGTCAATGGAAGCAAGGTTCAACACCATCGTCAGCGAGATGAAAAGTCTTGGTAAAGATGAACAAGTGGCCGATATGAATGCCAAAATTCTATCAAGACTGCCAAAGGAGGATTGGTTTGTAAAAACCACCAGTTTGAAGACCATGAACCTCTCCAAAATGACCACCAAAGACATGTTTGCCGAACTTCAAGCCCATGAATGGGACATCCAGATGGCGAACAGGAATGAAGCTGCTCGAACATCAAATTCAGCAGCTGATGGTGATGCAGCCTTCTTTGTGAAGAGAGATTTTCAAAGGCGCACAAAAAGGTCAGTTTACTTCGAGAAAACTGTCTATCAATCACCAGCAAAGGACGCCTGATCGATGCTAAATCTGCATACAAATTATAGCAAAGGGCAAATAAATTTATAAGACAATCCAAGGGTTGGTCGATCCCACAGAGATAGTGCAACGATGGACAATCATATACTGAACATGTTTCTCAGAACTTTTGTTTGGGCAAATCAAATTTGAGGTTTTTGGTTTTTCAAAAGAAATAATTAAAGAGGGAAATTCAAATAATAAAAAGCACAGATTCCAGGGAAATCTACCAATCTGATCAACTTGCAAGAATTAAATATTCAAACCCATGAAACACAATTTTGGTGGAAAACCTTTTATTGTGGAGTTAATTCCTTGGTCGGGCAATTAAAACCTAAATTACTAATTAGTGATCTATCTCCTATCGGTCTCAAAATACACCAATTAATCAATTTCATAAAGATCTAGATTTTCCTATAATTGAAATCTTCTTGGTCGGACAGATAATCGAAAGTACTAAACTCTTACTTCCTATTATCGATTTTCACCTTTCGGTCCTTCAATCAATAACTAAAACCTATTCCAATTTTCATCTCTCGATCCTTCAATTGAAAATAGATTTGAAATAAAATCAAAGAGTTTAAACCAATAAAAGGGTTTGAATAAATAAATCTAAACAAGCATCACAGATGGAGAAACCCTAGAACCTGTTTAGGGTTCTAGCCTAACATATTGAAGAAAAATATTGCAGGGAAAATTAAAGATTGCATTAAAAAGTAAAGGTTTAACAAAAAAAAGTAAAGAGGAATTCTAACAAAACTTAAAGAAAACAGAAAATAAAGGTGTAAAAACTGTAAAGGGGGAAAGGTATAAGATTAAAGGGTTCAAAGCTTAAAGGATAAAAGAAGGCTGATAATTCTGAGCTATTGAAGAGTTTATATAGAAGTAGGGTTGAGGCCTTGGATGGATATCTTCAAAAGGTATGATTTATTGCTTCCGAATTGATGTATATCTTGTTCCCCAAGCAATTCTCGCCCAAAATATGTGAAAATCCCGCAAAATCTCGCCAATCAGTCTGTCTTGGTCGTGATAGACCCTGCCACGGCCGAGATGGACGCTTCTGTCTCGGTCGAGATGACTTTCATTTCGGTCGAAACAGAGACCGTTTCGCCACTTCCGACCCTTCTGCGCAGTCTCACGGTTTTGGCCATAACTTTGGCATCCAAACTCCGATTGATCCGATTCCAGTTGCGTTGGAAAGCTAACTCAAAGATATTTCAAATGACATGCTCCATTAGCTCAGATTCCATCGGTGGAAGAATTAGTGACTATTTCTTTGAACATCTACTGCTTTCGGTACGGGTTCTCCATTGGATTTGGCCTAAAACCTCCGAAACCTTACCATGACAAGCATAACACCCTCTAACATATACTCATCCTCAGTTTATTCAAGAAAACAAGCTAAAATGCATAAAAGAAAAGAAAAATAATGCGATAAGAGAGTAGAAAAATGAGCTTATCAACGCCTCCAACACAGTTCAGAAGACAGAAACTGAACTATCAGTTGCCAAACTGGAGGAAAAGTTGAGAAACCTGACCACACTCCTCGAGAAAGCAAAAGGCAAAGAGAAGAAAGCTCAGTCCAGTAAGCAGAGGTTCATCAAGAGAGAGCCACGCACATGCTACGAGTGCAACTCTCCTGACCTCTTGAAGTATGAATGCCCTCAAGTCTCTCAGGAGGAGAGAGACAGATTGAAGAAGTTGTTCGAGAGGAGAGCATCCAAAGCTGTCGCCCAAGCAATGCTCACCAGAACTGAAGTGCTAGACATGCAAGACCGTGACGATGGTTACTACACGTCTGAAGATGAGAAGGATGTGGAAGCACTTCTTGCTTTCATGGCAGCCATTGATGGAGATGTTACCGATGAAGAAGAAAGCACTTCAAACCGCAAAATTCTGGTAACAACAAATCTCCCCTCACCTAGTGTATCCTTATGCTTTGATATAAATACTGAAACATGTCACTCAAGTACACAGGATATCTCACTTGAGAAAATTATTAAAGAATTTGAAAATTCTCATGATATTAAGGACACACAAATTAGTGAAAATGCCTCACTGAAATCGGAAATTTCAGTCTTGACCAATGAAGTCGAAAGAACTAGGTCACTTAGTGAGGAATTAAATTATTTAAGAGAAGAACACGTTAAATTGTTTAAAGATTTTCAAGATGTGTCAAAGGAACGTGATTCTTTAAAGAAACTTGAGCATGCTGAATGTAATTGTTCTTTTAAAAGAAGCTCGAAAACATTGAGTAAGATTCTGAGTGTTCAAAGATCTCCATCCGAAAAATTCGGACTTGGATTTATGGAATGCCATAATAAAGAGGAAGTCTTGAGCAATCATAATCCCACCTTAGGAACTGCGGATACTCATTTAGGCTTTGTCAAAGCGAGACTCAGTTCAGGTACTCTGTTGGAAAAGGGAAAGGTAACCTCTAAGAAGTCAGTAAATCAAAATTTCAAGACCAAATCTTGGTCAATAACTGAACTGGCATCTCAACAGAATGCTAACACAGTTAGAAAATTGGATAAGCAAACTGTCGTGAGGAAAACTGACCTTCCCTCAAAACTGGATAAGCAAAATGTTCCCTATACAAGGAATCCAGTTTTACCAACAAGAACGACTAAGAAACATGCATATGTTGCAAGGAAGTCGATTCGACAATCAAAAATTAATCCGAGAAGTTATGATAGAACTGCTGTTCATCATACTTACCATCCAAATAGGGGGAATACCTATTCGAGGCCAGAGTCTAGACAGTTTTATACTCAAAAGACTGTGATGGCTACATGCCCGAGAAAAGTTTCTCGAAACTCTTTTCAGAATAGTCACTTCAGAAAGAGTTCACAGATCACACCCCTAAATAACATGCATCCACGCAGCACACATCTTTTTAGTAGAACGACTAATGATAATCAGAAGGGTGATTTAGTTTCACAAACTGTGAAAGTGAAACAAGTGTGGATACCAAAAGGTTGGATCCACATGACTAACCTTGAAGGACCCGAAATGATACGGGGACCTAAATAATTCTTTCGATGTTGCAGGGTACTGATCCGCTATAAAATTACAGCATCAAATAAATTTATAGACCCAAAGGTATGTCGAACCCACAGGGATAGTGCAACGAAGTCATCTCATGTACTGAACACAGTTTATCAATTCACTGTTTGAGTGAACCAATTTTTAAAAGGGTTTTTGTTTGTGAATTCAAAAATAACAATTGCAAGAAATTAAAGAGTTTTGAAAACAATAAAGAGAAGCACAGATCCTAGGACAGATATTCTAGTCATCAACATGTAAATATCAATCAACTCAGCAATGGGGAAAACATAGATATTTGTGGATTAAATTCCTTTGTCAGGCAATTAAATCCTAGATTATTAATTAGTTACTATCTCCTCTCGGTCTCAAGAACACCAAATTAATCAATCTCATAATTATCTAATTATTCCTATGTAGGTTTCTTCCTTTTGAGACAGAAAACAAACATATTTAATTCTCTCCTCCTATTGACAATCTTCACCTCTCGGTCCTTCGATTAATTAACTTTTAACCTAAATCTCAATTCACCTCTCGGTCCTTCTTTTGATCTAAATTATTAAATTAAATCAGAGAATTAAATCATGCCAAAGAGTTGATATCAATTAACATGCATCAGAAAAAAAATCATAACCCTAAAACCTGTTTAGGGTTTTATCCACAAATCATGACTAGAAAATAAAGAAACATTTAATTAATGAACTTACAAATGAAGAGGAACCTTTAATGTCTTGAAAAACTCCAAAGCTCAATGTAAAATCCAAGGAAAAACTGTATAATTTTCGTGCCTAAGAGTTCATATTTATAGAGGGGGGAAAAGACCTAATTTGAGTATTGGATCAAAATAACAAAAACTGCCAAAACAAGCCAAAAACAGCTTTTTCGGGTCTCCGTGTCGATCCACACAAATCCTGTCGGTCGACAGGAATGCAGATCACAAGTTTCCGGAGTTTTGACCTCTGGTTCGGTCGACACAAATCCTATCTCTCGACACAAATCCTATCGGTCGACACAAATCCTGTCTCTCGACACAAATCCTCTGTCTGCGCAGTCTCACGGTTTTGGCCATAACTTTTGCTCCCGAA
Organism: Plectranthus barbatus; assembly: GCA_026898455.1. Taxonomy (NCBI): domain Eukaryota; kingdom Viridiplantae; phylum Streptophyta; class Magnoliopsida; order Lamiales; family Lamiaceae; genus Plectranthus; species Plectranthus barbatus. The sequence goes on along the minus strand of JAPKLW010000388.1, from coordinate 49,751 downwards.
CTCCGATTGATTTGATTCCAGTTGAATCGGAAAGCTAATTTGAAGATTTTTCTCTATCTATGCTCCATTAGCTCGGGTTCCACGTGTGGAAGAATTCGTGACTGTTCCTTTGAACATCATCTGCTTTCGGTACGGATTTCCAATGAATTTGGCCTAAAACCTGCAAAAATCACCCATCAAAGGCATAACACCCTCCAAAATAGACTCATGCACAGAAATAAGTAAAAATTTAACATAAAGCACTTGAAACAATGGAGAAAAATATAGATAAGTGAATATAAATATGAGCTTATCAAACCCCCCAAACTTGAATATTAGATTGTCCTCAATCGAAGAAAAGAAGAAAGAAATCTCAAGCAGTTGAAAGTGCAATGCCTCACAA
>JAPKLW010000388.1:6308-26918 GCA_026898455.1 Plectranthus barbatus | reverse complement strand
CCTCTGCAGTGGTCTGTACACTTGCAGCTTTAGCGCGTTGAAAAACGCGCTATCAAGCTGCCATTGGGTGGGAGCGAGGAAACGGAGGGGTGAAAGTGTCAACTACGCCTCCTTTTTCTTAGCTCACCACCATTGTCAAAGACCGGAAGGTTTACATGGTGGATTCCAATGGTCGGCGAGTCTGGACCCGACCTCCCTGGTGGTAATTTGAGGTATCATTGAGCTGCGACGTTAAATCAAGCACTTGTTGGGAGGTAACCCAACCTTTTACATGTTTCCATTTTCAATTTTTGTTTTTATTTTGAATTTCTATTATTTTTGATAATAGTTGTTTTGCAGTTTATAAAAAAAATGGAGTACAGCTCGGCATCGATCGATGCCGAGCAGCCGACGGAATACACTTCGATCCACAACGAGGATCGACAAGAAGGCTTCTCGTCGATTGACACCATCCTGCGTCGATCGATGCGAAGTGCTAGCAGCAATTATTTCACATCCCGCGACGTTCGAAGACTTCGGGGGATAAAAAGTTGATGTCTTAGATCAACTACCAGGTATCGTTCCCTCTTTTGTCTGATTTTCAAACTTATTCCACTCTTCGAGTTGGAAATAAGTTTGGGGGGATGTGGACAAGAGATGGAACATTTTAGCGTGTATTTATTATGCTTTCCGTATTGAAAATTTTACCTTAATTTTTTAATTTTATTTTATTTTGTGGGGGAAAATTTTGAGTTTTGATATAACCCGAATGGGATTGTGAGATTAGAATTGATTGAGGGTTGAGTTTGAATTGATTGTGATTGTGGTTAGATACCTATGAATGTAGAATATCGCATGATAGGATTGAGTTGACACTTAATACTTGCATGCTGATTGAGCTGATTTGAAATTAACTGTGGAAGAAAATTTAAACCCTTGTGTGAGATTTTTAGCCTTATTTCGTTTGGTGTGAGATTCACATGTGTGTTTTTATTTCTCTAGAACTTGCCTATTTTCTGTGTTGAGACTGCATAGTATGCACAAGTTTAGGAAATGATCTTAGGCCATCTTTGACAGCTCAATTCCTAAACACTGTCCCTTCACATTAAATTTTCCCTAGTTAGCCACTTTTGAGCCTGTACAAAATTTTTCTTTCCTTGTCTATGAGATTAAGAAAAAGTATTGGGTTCCCTCATGTCTTGAGTTGCGGTATATGGGGTGGATTGATTGTGAATGAGAGATAAGAAAATATCAAATTAGTGGTTGGAAAGATGTATGAGAAATAAGCTTAAAGAATATAATTAGGATTCTCATAAGCTCTCTGGAAAAGAAAAAATATATCATTATTAAAAGAGCATAAGAGATTCATATGAGCTAGAAAAAAAAAGTTGTGTGTTGTGGATATATTTGAGGAGAAGGGTGAATGAAGTTAGATGGTGGTTTGGATTAGTTGAGGATGCATACTCAATTTAATTTAGTCACTTGGCCAAAATTTCCCTACCCTTCACCAAAGCCTACATTACAACCTTCTGAAAGTCCTTTTTGATTCTAGACTTGTGTGCACATTCTAGCAGTGGAGATATTAGAAAATTTGCAAGCCTATGGTAGAAATTTCTTCATACATGTTATTGAGTGCTTTCATCTATACCTTAAACACTTGAGAGTTGAGCGATACACTTCTTGTAAGTTCATCCACAATTGATGGATTTTCCGTCTCTTTCAAATTGCTTATGTGTAGTGGATATTTACCCTTGACTGTGATGAATCTTGTGAGGCATTGAATTTTAATCGCATGATCTTTTGATTTCTTTCTTGCCTATTGATTTAGGACAATCAAACGTTCAAGTTTGGGGGGTTTGATAAGTTTATTAATTTACTCACTTATCTATATTATTTTCTACTATTTATGTATTTTTATTGAGTATATATATATATATATATATATATATATATATATATATATATATATTTTATTCATGAGTCTATATTGGGTGGTATTATGCGTGCTTTGGTGAGTTTCTACAGCTTTTAGGCCAAATTCACTGGAAAACCGTTCCGAAAGCAGTGACGTGCAAGAGTATCAGTGAAGAGTTCTTCCACACGAGGAATTCGGGCTATTGGCACATGGCAATGGATAGAGCTACGAGTTAGCTTCCCAACGCAACTAGAATCGAGTCAATCAGAGTTCGGGAAAGGAAGTTATGGCCAAAACCGTGAGACCACGCAGAAGGGGCGAGAAACGACCAAGTCTGGAAATTGAAGGACCATATCGATCGACGTGGAAGCCACGTCGATCGACGCAAATCTGCTTGTGCGAAAATTCAATTAAACTCGAATTATATCATATCTTTAGCCCTAGATTTGATAGGATACACATCCACTTCTATAAATATCCTAGTAATTTCGACTTTTTTAGAAAGCAATCATTATCTTAGCATCCAGTATTCCGTTTTTAGAGTTTTTGAGAGTTGGGAAACACGAAACCCTTTTATTTTCTTGTAAGTTCTTTACTTTTATGCAATTTAATATGTTTTCTTTTGGATTTCTATCTGCGATGAGTGGCTAGAAACCCTAGTGGGTTCTAGGGCAATGAATGATTGATCTTGAATGCATGTTTAATTAATTAACTCAAATTGCTTGGTTTTGAATTCCTGTTTGAATTGTTAGGATCTAGAATTAATCAGATCGAAAGATAGCATTAAGTCTAGGTTTACAGTTTTTTATTGAAGGACTGAAAAGTGAAAATTGATATCAGGAAGAGGAATTTGAATACAATTAAAATATATGTCCTAAGGGAAGATAATAATTATAGGAATTAATCTGTGGGAGTATAAAAGGTTGATTATTACTGTGTTATGGAGGCCTCACATTCACATAATAGTAACCTAGGCTATAATTGTCAACCAAGAAGTTATAGTATTTTTATGATTTCCCACCAATGCAAGTTAATTGATTTGCATGTATTCTGATTAATTGTTCGCCCTAGAATCTGTGTTCCTTTAAATTTGCTTTCAAAACCTCTTTATTTTTAGTATTGTCATTTTTAGTTTTATAAAACCAAAACCCTGATTTTCTGTTTACTCAAACAATGAATTTTAGGACCATAATTAGTACATAGGATAATTTCCCCACACAATTCCCTTGGGTTCGACTTGAGTTATAATTTTTTTTGCCACTGTTGTTATAATTTATCTGAGATTTTACAGTGATCAGTGCTCTATTGTTGCTTTTGTTGTTCGATGAGTGATTCTGCTGGGGATCTCCTTTCTTTTCTTTTGCCTTCAACAGTAGCCTCTGAAGTCTCTTTATCTGTTCCTCCAGCTCGCTCAAGGAGCATTCGTCTTCTTTGAAATGAGATCCGCTGATGGAAGGAATATCTTTTGCTGAACTGGACTGAACAAGTCGATCTGAGTGGAATGACTTCTTGGTCTTCCACTTCTGTCCATCTTTTTTCACGAAGAATGTTGCATCTTCCATTGGTTCTTCAGTGGTGACTGCAGCGTGAACAGCTTCATGCTTATTGATTTGGGTGATGTCCCATTCGTGAGCTTCCAGTTGAGCAAATACACATTTGGTGCTAATCTTTTACAGATCCTTATCCTTCAGACTTGTCACTTTGATAAACCAATCCTCTTTGGGTAGTCTTGAGAGAATCTTCGAACTCATGTCAGGAAGTTTATAAGTTCTTCCTAACTTCTTTAACTCAGCTACAATCTTGTTGAATCTTGCCTCCATGTCCTTGATGGTTTCACCTGGAATCAAACAAAAAGATTCATACATGTCTACCCATTGTTGTAGCTCGTTTCTTTTCATCTGATCCGATTCTTTGTCCAAAGTGCTGAGAAAATCCCACATTTCTTTGGCACTATTGTATTCCAATGCTTCAGTCGTCAGAGCAGGTGACACGGCACCTAATATGAGATCCATGGCGACATAATTTATTTGATCACGGGCTTGATCTCCTGGATTCCATTCTTTTAGTGGCTTATCCACCATTACGTCTGGTCCTTCTATATTTTCCCCGACTCTCGTCTTCACCTTCTGGATCTTGATAGGTCCAACTTCGATCACTTGTCTCATTTCTGGATGCACATTCATCAGTGTGATCATCTACCTCTTTTTCCATGTAGAGTAGGAATCTGGAGTAAACTTGGGAAGCTTTGCATTGTGTGTCATTTCTTTGAACCTGAGCTAATCACAGAAACACAGATACGCAAGAGAAATCTGGATCTGGTCCTTGGCGACTCAGAAGCAGCTAGTATGTAAACACCAACCACTCTGATAACACTTGTTGGTCCCCGATCAGAGTTATATTATATGCAGCAGAAGTTCTTAATGTTTTATCTTGCACGTATCCTGCTAAGGTCACGACTTAGCAAGCGTTCTTCTAAATATTTTAGCTCGTGTAATTGTTAGATTGATTTCAGTTTATAATACTACAACACTTGGTGTGTTGAGTTTCAAATGATTAAATCAGCAAACACAAATAACGTAACAAAGTAGTAAACGACACAAGAATTTTTATAGTGGTTCGAACAATTGTTCTACATCCACTCTACAGACCTCTTGACTGAAAATTCACTAGAAGAATGAGTACAAGGTCAGGCCTGATCTCTAACGTTGAGCAGCTCCTCCGTCTGGTCAGCGCGCACCTTCCAGCACCTCGATCTCCAATCTTCAACACGGTGTCGCTCCTTAGAGTGAGGACAAACCTCCCTTTTCCTCGAACGTTGACTGCTGGGAGTTTTATAGTTCTTCCCAGAACCTTTTCTTGTGTTGGCGTAGCCTATACGAATCACTATTGTACTGCAATAGTGACTGCTAGATTCTTTCTGGAGTAGAAATAATCTCAAATATACCTTTTGAAGATAAACTTCGCAGGTCTTCGAGCTTCTGTTATAGAAGCTAATTAAAAGCTTCAATTAAGATCTGTGCTCGGATGAGTTCGCGTGTTTAGAGAGAATAAGTTTTATCATTTTTTTATCTCTTGTGTGTACGAAATTGCGAACCTTTGAATCAATTAAGGACAACACCTATTTATAGGTGAAGATTCAAACAGACGTTTGAATCTTATCCGTTAGACTCAATGGGAATGCTCGCCTATCTGCATGCTTCCTTTTCCTGCAGTATGCAAAGACTTTTCAAGTCCCTTGGCCTCTGATTGGCGTAGCACCTATCTCTAGCCGTCATTTGTCAGAATGGATCTTTTGTAGGTCTGAACCCCTTTTTCTTCATGATGATTATTCCATCCTCTTGATTGGTTGGTTATTCTCGTAAATTGTAGTTCGTCTGATGTTCAGCTTTGTAATCTTTCTTTTGATTGTTGAATGCTGATTGTCATCTGCTGAGTGCTGTTATGCGTCGGATTTCTCCGTAGATTGCTAGAGTTCTTCTTCTAGCATTCTCGTCGCTTCCTTCGCATCTTTGGTTGTTCTGATCTTCAACATTCTTCAGTGATTGAATGAGTTTGCTGACTCCTTCAGCAAACTTAATCTTTTTCTTTTCTTAATCTGTTACAACTCGAGTATAAATTCCTATACAAGACTTTTTACAATTGACTCGATACCGAGTTGCTATAGCTTTGATCCACCAAAACATATCATGAATTGATCATGAATTGGTTTACATTTGAGGGATCTAACAATATTCCTAATAGAACACATGCTAAATCAATCAACTTTACAATGGTAGGAAATCAGAATAAAGTACTAGAATTCCCGAGTCAGACAATTATAGCCTAGGTTATTATTATGTGACTGTTTATGTTTGGTCGGCCTTAAGAACACAAAAATAATCAACCTTAAAAAAAATTAAATTTATTCCCTACAATTAATTACTCTTCCTTTTGAGATAAAAAAATCAATTATATTCAAATTCCTCTTTCTGTTATTAATCTTCTCCTCTCGGTTTTTCGATCAATAAATATGAACTTCGAATTAATTTCATCTCTCGATCCTTCATTAATTCTAAATTCTATTAATTAAATCAGGAATTTCAACTATGTACTAATTGAGATGATTAAGCTAACATGCAATCATGATTAATTATCCATAGTCTTAGAACCTGCTAAGGTTTCTAGCCACTCATGATGGAAAGAAACATGTAATGAGGAATGATAAATTGCATTAATACAAATTACAAGAAAACTAAAGGGATTCCAGTACTTGATTTCTCCAACTCCCAGAATAAATGACTGAATAATGATGAAAGATAATAAAAATAAAAAACTACATGGGTATTTATAGAGGTGGGTGTGTATATTTTGGGTATTTATATCAAATTAATCCTCAAATTTTCCTTTTCTAACTTCCATTTCAGTCGAAGTGAATCTGCATCAGTCAACGCGGATCTTCCATGCCGATCTCTCCCTCGATCGATGCCACATCGCTTCGCTCCTTCCACATCGGTCGACGTAGGCTTGCGTCGGTGGATGTGGAACTTCCTTAACTTCTCTTAGAGCTTTCTTCCACGTTGATCGACACAATTTCATGTCGGTCGAAACATATACTCGCCCACTTCGACTATTTCATCATTTAATCCCTTTATCAGCCCAAAAATCTATAAAACATCACCATGACAAGCATAACACCTCATAATAACGACTCATGCATAAATTATATTAATAAACCCAACAAAACTAGATAAAATAATAGAAAATACTATAGAAGTGAGTATAATTACGAGCTTATAAATAGCTTATAATTACGAGTACAATTTTCATGGTTTTCTTAACCTTCTTGCAACCACTATTTATTGGCCCTCCTTGAAAGGTTTAAATCTCTACCCGATTGAAGTCGTTGTCAAACAAAAGGAACACGCCCCTTCGAAGTCTCGCTTTTTCTGAATTGAAATATCCTTTCTATCAAAGCGGGTGGACTTTTATTGCTTTGGTCAGAACGATATTTTTACCCAGTCTCAGTAATATATATGGGACATAAAAAAAAAAAGAACCAAATAATCGGGATGAAGGGAATATATTAATTTAAATCTTATTCCATTATATCTGGAAAACTGAAACCGGAAAAGGCTGCGTGTGGTAGTTACTTGGAAGTTGTGGAAGATTCAACTAAATAAAAAAGTCGTGGACCACTTCAATAAGTATAAATCACATTTGAGAGTCAAAGTTCGCTATGAAAGTTATTCAACATAATTTCTTTTAAATAGAACAATATATTAATTTAAATTAAATTTTAAATATTGTAAGTTTAACCATAATTTATCTTAGCAATATGTCGTTGCTCCCATATTGAAGAAGAGTAGATTTTTTACTGTACAGATAATAGTTATTGTAAGATTGATAGAGAGTTGTATAATTGTTTAGCAGATAATTTCGAGGAAGTGAACCGATGAAAAATTCTTCGAGAAGATGAATTGGTGAAAGATTTTTGGTATTTTGTACAGTCTTTTAATACTTCAAATTCATGATACAGAGATGATAATTAACCTAAATTATCATATAATAATTCATTAAAATACTGTATACAATGCACCAAAATATTAGCTTGAAAAATAGTGCCCAAAACTATATCATTAACAAGTTTTACAAACTTAACCTTGAAAGCAACACATTTAAACTTTAACTTGATTCATATCCCACTTATATAGTAATATTGGATTTTTTTTTTTTTTTTTTTTATGGTGAATATGGTTGACTTCGCCAAAATCATTTTTGAATCACAAGTATAGTAAATACGTTGTGATCATTTATATCTTGCAAATATTGCTAGTCACTTCATCTAAATGATAAGAAGAAAAAAAAAGATGTAAAATAAAATTGATCTATAGTTTCGAATTAATGTTCAAGTATGCCCAATAAAATAGCTCAACATCACGAAAAAGAGATTGAAAAGAACATCGAGCACCTAGAAGGCACTTATAAATTAATTGGAAAGAAAGTAGACCATATTTTTGTATAATTACAATCTTCTTAATGACTGAAATAACGAAACAAGGATGTGGAAGGGATGGCTCCATATAACTAAAGTTAGTGTTGAACGTACGACTAATATTCAAATTTCGCATTCAAGAGTGAAAATCGACCCCTAGAAACAGAGAACGTGCAGAGAATATTTGCGAGACATTAAATATATTATGTTGGGGATCCATTGTCTAGAAAGGGAAGCTTGTGACAGATGAGTAAAAGGAATTTTTTTTTTAAAAAAAAGAAAAAAGTACGTAAATGAAGAAATAGCATGCTTTTCAATGGAGTCTCACCATCAAGAATGGTGGCTACATTGTTCAAGCCTTTGGCATCGACACCTGTGTATTTGTGGTCCCTTTGCATTAAACTAGTTCGAAAGTTACATTTCTTTTGGATATCGAATCTCTCTGTTTTTATCTTTGAGACTTTTATCCATGTTAGGTGAATAATTGTCGAGAGATTTTTTTTTTTTTTTTTTTTTTCATGCAACGACTGTATCTAGTCATTGTCGAGTGGTGGATCTTTTGAGTAGTTCTTGCATTTCTGGTATTGAAAAGTAAAGTATGTTAAAAATATAAAAATAAGGCTTTTCTATTGTTGGAAATAAAATCATAATATTTGTTTTTCATGTAAAAGTAATTGGATAACTTTTTTTTTTTTGAGAGAGGGGAAATCGATAGAAAGTTCCTAATACTATTGAACATTCTATATTATTATTATTATTATTATTAATGTTTTGAGAGAAAGAACATTCTATATTATTAGAAATTGTGAAGTTGTCCCCGACTAGAGGTGTAGTGGTGAAACACTTTGCCTGTAATTAAGAGATCATATGCTCGAGCTTTCTGGGAACATCTCAGTGTATGGATTTAAGTAAACGTATTACTATTCAAAAAAATTAATAATAATAAAGAAAAAGAAATAGTAAAGTTCTCATCTATCGGGGGTGTAGTGGTGATGTTAATACATAAAGTGGTGCACTATGTCCTAACTTGCAAGTGATTTAAACATTGTGTGTGAGTTTAATAGGTAATAAGTTCGTGGTTCAACGAGAAAATTTGCATGATATGAAATTTAAATTAGTAAATTATTTTTTTAAAAGTGGCACATTGTGTTTGATACAATCCAGATTTTTTATAAGTACCAACAATACTCCAATTTACTTATCTAGGTGAATAGAAATCAATTTTAGAGAATTGTCATAGTAATTTCTTGATTAATTCTTTTAGTTTTAATTTATGATGTAACCTAATGCAAGATATTTGAAAAAAAAAAATCTAAAAAAAGAAAAAGGAGAGATTGTTTCAATTATTCAATTCTTTTTAATTCACTAATTTCTAATCCTTTTGAGGAAGTCATTACATAGACTTGTAATAATATTCCAATATAATATAACACTTTACTCCATCAATTAAGTTATTTCCAATGAGAACTAAATTTGTAAGATTTGAAGATCGAAATATAGCCATTTTGAAATGAGATAATAATTAAATAAAGGGAAGGTCTCGGTTTAGGCATGCCTAAACGGTTTAAGTCGGGTTTTATCCATTAATCCAAATCAAACCCATCTAATATATCTTAATTGGGGATTAATAAACTTTATTTGGGATATGTGAACTCATTTGGGTATGGATAAAACCCGCCTAAATCGTTTAGGTGTGCCTAACGCAAATTTTTACTTTAAATAAAATAAAATAAAATAGAGCATGTGGCGTTGTTTCCGTGTGCGTGCGCTACAACGGCCATGGATTTTCCATTAATGAATGCGACAACATAATGAAACAACTCTTGTGTCAAACAGGGACAGGAAAGGGAAATGACTTCTCTAAATCCTAAATCCTATCATACATTTCTTCATTTCCATTACCACACAACCCATTCCAAAATCTAGGTGATAAATAATTTATTTTGGTTTCAAAATAATCCGGTTTATTAAGTTTACTTTTGATTCAGCCGATTGGAGAAATCCACATTCAAGGATCCAGCTCATTTGGATGCACATTCGCACAATATCCGTGTTCTTGGATGATTCCCGAACCACGTCCTCACATAAGATAATTACGACACTTGTATTCAACCTAGTATCAAAATTTCTTAGGTATTATATCACAAGGGTCACATTACATCTTCTATTTCTTTGATATTTGAAGAATAGTTTAGTGCTCTTCAAATATATAGTGAGCACATATACTGAATACTCCCCTCGTCCCGGGTCATTAAATTCATTTTGATCGGGTACAATAAGCAATATTTGTGAGTGTAGTGAAATTAATATTTTTATTAATGTGAGGAAATTTTTTTCATTTAAAACAATGAGATTAATTTAACGGGATAGAAAAAAATGAAAAATGAGACTATCAGAAGGGACGGAGGGTGTTATAAAATTTTACACCTTGTTGTGTTGCTCGGCAACTAAAATTCCTTGAAACTATATTTGCACATAAAATTACCCACAACATGACTCTTTTTATTATCTACACCAATCTCGTAATTTATTTTACCACTACCATTTTTCTAGATATTGGTACTCTAAGTTGCGATTAAATTAAAGGGCAGATATTTAATTATATGTACATGACTTTCTCTCAAGAAATGAAAGATATAATTTTAATTGTTTTTCATAATATCATAGACTCTTAAATTTGTATCAAATTCATCATATGCAAAATAATATCTAGCACTCGAAAAATGATGAGGGATGGTTGGAAGGACAAGTGATTTTCCACTAAATTTTGTTGTTGAAATCTGGACGTCTTTTCCACGTTAAACGTTAAAGTTTGCATATTATTTTTGTTTTTAAGTCAATATTTTAAAAAATAATAATTAAATAAAAATGGATAATTTTTTTTCTTTCTTTCTGATCTTTTGTTTATTAAACTTTAGTTGTTGTAAAGAATCTATAGTTGCATTACATTCTCTAACAACGTGAACTACAATAGGTAATATCTTCAAACACACTGTTATAAATTATCGGAATTATCTTTTACTAAATTAATTGTATATTTAATTTGTCCCTTGGCTTGCGGTATAGTGGTTAAAACACTTTGTCTGTGGCTGAGAGGTCACAGGTTCGAGTTTCTAGGGGATATCTGGATGTATGAGTGGATGTGTGTGTTTAAAATTGATGTAAACTTACTAAAAATATATATATACAAAAACAAAAGGAATTATCTTTTACCAATCTTTATTTATGATATTGGAAATCTTGCAAAGAAAATAGTTAGAATTGAAATGTAACAGTATTTTCAATTTAGTATAATTGACTAATCGTATCAGTATTAGTCTTATCCGTTAGAAAAGCTTATGTTGAAGATCATTCTGTACAAGAACATTATCACAACTAATTTATATAAAGTATCTTTTTTTATTAGAAACATGGTCAGCCAGAAATTATTATGTTCGTGATTCTTCATCCACTGATACAAAAATATTTGATATTTTAATTGCCATGTCCTAGCAGTACTATCTTAGTTACAGCAATAATTTTTGAATCGCCATGAGTATAAATTAAAAATGCTTATTATGATTTTGTCATATAATATATATAGTTGTTTTGATTTCTTTATACCAGGTTCAATAATTGAAGCACACTAGGCCTTCACTAGGGGTGAGCAAAAATCGAATGGACCAGAAAATCAATTGAATTGTTAAAATTTGGACAGTTCAGTTTGATTATGGATATTTCGGTTCATTTGTTGGTTGGCGAATAATAAAATCGAATTGAATTTGATCAGTCATTAATTAATTATATATATATATATATATAGGGTAGTGATTAGGTGAGAATAAGAGTTACTATGAGAAATAAAAATAGATTTCGCGTGTCGATCTCATCAAATCGACGAACAGGATTCATTCTCATCAAATTGAAAAACGCAGCATTTTTGCCCCAATATCCTGCAGTTTTAGCCTTTAAAGGCTAAAACTGTAAAAATACTCAAACACAAACAGCAACCTGCATTTTAAGTCCGATTTACTTCATTTTTACATAAATAGGAATTAAAAAAAATTAAACATCTTCTTCTTCAAAGCAGCAACACGAGCGTAATCTCTATAAAACTCAATACCAACATCAACAGTTCTAAAAACTCTGCTCTTAAAATGTTTCATCTCATCAACACACTTTGAAATAAATGAACTTGTAAGATACAAAAATGCACAAAGTTAACACTAAAGATGCACAATATAATGGTAAAAATGAACGTCGATCTGAATAAAATAAATTTTTTTAAACTATATTCATGCACAATTAACAAAGTCGAGACCGAACACGAATGCGAGATCCAGAAACAAAGAAAAAAAATCTGATCGACAGAAGAAATATAAATCAAATCAAACGAAGAAGGAAGAAGAAATCAAATCGTGCGAAGAAAGGAATAAAAAATCTGATGAGATACTATTTCAAATTTTTTAAAAAAAGCTAAAATTGCAAAAATAACCTTAACTTTGCAAAACTGCAGGATAATCGAGGAAAACCGCACCCGGAGTGAAATAGATCATGAGTGTTGAAATCACAAAATCAAAGGCTGAGATTTATTCTCATTTCCCATACTAAAAACTATTCTCATATGATCACTACTATATATATATATATATCAAAACCGAATAAACTAACCTACTGATTGATATATTTTTAATAAATTAAATAATATATCTTATATTATATACAATGATCAATATATCGCTAAAATCATAAATCCTAAATCCTAATTCAAAGATGAAAGTCCTAATTTCAAACATTTCTTCCGTCCCCTACCGCATCCCACCACTCGCCAACCCTTCACCCTTGCGGCCTGTGGCCTGCGACACACGTACGATGAAAGGTGCAGATAGGAGAAAGGACTCACAAGAACATCGATAGGGGAGTGCGGATGTCTGCAACCTGCCATTGTGACCTGCAAGTTGAGAAGAAAGAAAAATAACTCTTGCGGCCGCCTATGGCGTCAACCTGCGGCCTATGAGTCGACGGAGATTTGATCGACTAAGCGAGATGTTGGTCCCAAATTAGAGGATCAAACACGCAACATATATATCTTACTTATTCAGAGCACATAACTAATTGTTCCTTGTCACTTCTGGTTGGGATACCGCCTTAGTTACTCAGGGTGTGAGCAACTCTTCTTGAATTCTTACTTAGACAGTAAGATCTCTGGTGGGGAACTCTAGCAAACTTATTCAGAGCGTAGAACTAGCTGTTCCTCGTCACTTCTGGTTACCAAAACTTGTTAACATCATAAAATCTTTACTTGGCCGGTTTTAGAGAATATACACCAACAAATTAGCAAGTTGTTGGGTTTTAAATCAAATGCAAGAAGTAGCAAAGCAAGTAAAGACAAGTACATTTTTAAGTGGCCCGAAGCCAAATGTCCTATGTCCACTCTTCAATATCACGGGTTGGAATACATTAGAACTAGTTGCAAGGTGATGTAGTATGATCTTTCGTAGTCGCAAGTAGCTTTTATGTCCACCAGCTTTATGGGTTTTCGCCTAGCCCACCTGGAACTCGCTCGCTCAGTTGATGTGCAAACACGTTGCTCAGCCACTAGCTAGATGCATTTGATGGTTGAGTTTTTCCTAAAATTTTGATAGATGGTTAGTTGGAATACCACCTTAGTTTCTCAGGGAGTGAGGAACTCTTCTGGGATTCTTACTTAGACAATAAGAACTCGGACATGGAACTCTAGCAAAGATGATAAGAGTCTACAAAAGCTAAGAGCTTTGAAAGCTAGAGTGTTTTTGAATAATTATTGTAGCAGGAGATGGTTCGAGTAAATTTGTTGGTTATATTAGTACTTCTCGTTATTTCTCGTAACCTTCTCTCAGTGCCCTTTCTCCTCTATTTATAGACATGGACCTTGAGAGAATCGAGATATAGCCATTTGAGATAAATTAAAACCGACCAATGGGATGTTCGAACAACACCTTTGTTTTGCACTGCAGTACTATACGGAGTACTGCTATTGGTAGAATTTTCTATCTTGTGCCAGGACAACTCTTTATCCTAGTCTAAGGAATCCAAAGTGGTAGATCCCTAGGGCACTTGGTCTTGTGTCTCTGAATGATGCAGACTTGCAGAATCCCCGGTCGATAAATCCGCTCCTTAAAAGCTTACGGCTGACATAATCTATTTTGTCTCTTTGTGTGTTTGGTTTCACCAGTTTCTTCGTATAGGCTTTAGGAAACTAGTTGCTGATCTATGATGTTGGCAACTTGCCAGTTCCAAACTCTTTATAAAGATCTTTAGCAATTTTATTATCGCTGGCTTCAAGACCCAAACTTGTGAGATAACAAAATCCAATTACAATTCGATAAACTTATAGAGGACTTAACAAGTTTTGCGCTATTCTCATGTCTAAAGACCGTCAATTCTATACATTTAAGCTGATAACTTGTTAGTTTGACACATAAAAAAGGAGAATTAAAATGTAATTTCTAACAATGTCCTTTATTTTGATGTAGTCAAAATTAACTAAGTTGGCTAAGGGTTTATGAAATATTTGAAGTATCAAGAAACCTGTTATAATAGTCTACTCTAAAGTTCAAATCTTCCCCCTCAACATAATGAGGAATATGAAGATATTTCTTGATATCAAATTATCAGTTTTCATTCATATCTCCCAAATACATTGTACAATTGGCTAAAAATACGGCAAAATCAAAAGCAGTTAGGACAAAAAGGGGCAGAATAAACTTTGAGAGCTTCAACATGCTAGTTCATACCATACATTCCCTCTTTTTGGCAACATCAAAATAGCAGTGATATGGGGGAGAAGTATTTCATCTGATGCTCTCATCCTTCTTGCATCGTTGCAGACGTTGTGTTACTTCTTGGGAGTGATCATGTCTTTCCCGATGACTTCTTCCCCATGAACGAAGAGACTTGGCTCACCATCAATGAAGATCGTCTCAAGAAGAAAACTGATGATCAAACCAAACTCGACATCCTTTTCAAAGATGTCTTCTACCACCACAGAGTGGTTCCGATCTACACTCTCCACTATCCTGGAGAAGAAGCACATGCTCCAGTTTGCCTCCACTTAATCGTGGATGACCATCATCGACTTGTATTTCCTCCTATTGAGCTATAAGAAGCTCCCGAGTTTGCACACAATCATCTAATTTACAACATCCACTAGAACACCGTAAGTGGGAGTTAGTTGACCTTTAAGGGTTTCTAACTTGAACCTCGTGCGCTCACATAATCTCCAGTGTCTCTCTGGAGCGTCGATGTCAATGTTGATGTTGATGCCAGTTCTACTAATATTGAAGCAGTAGGCCAATGGTAGTGGATTCATTCTAAAACTCAAGTCTCCCACCTCTGTCCGGACAGACATCCCGTCGTTCGCTAGAATGACATTCTCGTAGAACTCTACTACAAGATGAGGGTAGACTTTCTTGGCCTAGTAGTGCCGAACAACAACAAGGAAGACCTTCAGAGCTTCTCTTTGATGAGTTCAGGGCTATGCTTGTAGGTAAGTCCTTTCACATTAAGAAGTTTGTTGTAACGCACTTGAAGTGTTCGCTTTTGTTCGGATGTAAGGTTGTTGGGATCATTCTTCTTGATCTCCAAAAGCATTTTCAAGGGAATGTATGTCGGAATGTTGGAGGGGTTAGAACTTGATGCCATTGATCTAGAGTTTAAGGAACAAGATAGAATATTAATGCTGCTACTATCGAGAATGATGGATATCCTAAGTAGATGTACTTCTTTTGTAGAGGAAGGTTGGTTCAAGAGCAATCAGATCAACTAATTAATTTGAAATCATCGACTGAGATTTATCATCTTTTTAAATATCTAGGTCTAATATGTTAAGAGACTGTAGAAGAAATCTTTCCAAGATTTTAGGATATCTATCTCTGACAAGTGCGTGATACGGACGTCAAATCTCAACAGGTATAGGGAAAAAGGTTCAAAACTTATCTAAAGCTTTAGTTATTCATACTGAATAACTAAATTCAATTATTTTTAACAATTGTTCCTAATAATAACGAAGAGCTTGAACTTAGTTATAATCCGCTTCCAATGACTACCAACAAGGTTAAGGGCGTCCCATTCAGAATGATCTACCCAAAAGCTTAATTTTCTCTCTGTCAGTGCGTTGTCCAATAGTTAATAATGGAATAAAATACAATAGAAAGGGAAGATTTGGTGAAACGTCTTTAACAGTGATCGAGTTCTCCCTGCTTCAGATCGTCTAGTTCCCTTTTGAATTCAACGACTAGGATCGGTTTCCTGTTAAGTTCTTTACACTTTTCAAGCTTGTACAATGGTTGAGTGGCAAGTGGACCATGTTAGAATCCTCATTCATCCTCGTATTGTCATGTTTGGATGCTCATTCTGCATTTAATGCGACGTGCTGAAGACTCCATTCTATCAAATCTCCCACCCAAGTCCTAAACTGGTTTTTCCATGACTAACATGATATCAACATGACTCATTGGAGATCACCGGCCAGTTGATCTTCGATCTTAACAAATCCCACCGCAATATCCTTTTTCTCCACATGATCTCTGATGAAGTGATGTCTTACGACAATATGCTTAGTCCTCAAATGATGAACCAGATTCTTTGCTATGGACTTAACACTATTGTTGTCGCAATAAATTAGCACTTCTACAGCTAAGATATCATAGTCCATCAGTTGATGCTTTATCTACATAACTTGTCACAACAACTTGTAGTGGCTATGTATTCAGCTTCTACAGTTGAGGAAGTAACCGAATGTTGCTTCTTGCTAAACCAACTTATCAGTTTATTTTCAGGAAATAGACAAGTTTTTCTCGTGTTCTTTCAATCAATTCTGCATCCTCTAAAGTCTGAATCTAAATCTCCCACTAGGTCTCATCCATTGTCATTAGGATACCAGATACCTAGGGACTCAGTTACCTTCAGGTACTTTACAATTCTTTTTGCAGCTTCAAGGTGTGATTTCTTCAGATTTGCATGGAATCTTGCACATACATTGACAACATATGATATATCTGGATGATTGACTATCAAGTAAAATAATTATCTGATGATCCCTCTATAATAAGTAGGATTATCTAGCTTATCGCCTTCATCAAGCGTCAGTTGAGCATTTGAATTCATTAGAATCTTTAGCATATTCAACTTCTTTGGACATAATAAGGTGATTAGATCATCAGTGCTCTTTTTCTGACTGATAAAGATACCTTCTTGTAGTTGATTAATTTTAAGTCCTAAGAAGTACGTCAATTTGCCCATCATGCTAATCTAAAAGTTTCTCTACATCAATTGTGCAAACTACTCGCATAATATTGGATTCTTAAACCTAAAGATGATATCATCACATTGATTTATGCGAGATCCTTGATGAAAAAGAGAGTTATGTCAATCTTTCCCTTCACAAATCTATTCGTCTACAGGAATCGAGACAAGGTCTCATACCAAGCTTTGGGAGCTTGCTTTATCCCGTATAAAGTTTTTCTTAACCTGTACACCTTATATACTTCTTCGAAACAAGGAGTTTTCTCCACATATACTTCCTCGTTTAGTTCACCATTGAGGAAAGTTCTCTTCACATCCATCTGAACGACTATGAAGTCGAGAAAGGAAACATAAGCTAAGAACAACTGAATTACTTCAAATCTTACAACAGGAGAAAATGTTTCTTCAAAATTGATGTCTTCACATTGCACATGTCTCTTGGCAACAATTCTTTCCTTGTTTCGCACAATTCTCCCTAGGCAAAAAGTATTGCCTTGTTTCGCACAATTGTCCCTTGTTCGTCACGCGTGTTCTTGAAGACCCACTTAGTGCCAATCACTTTATGATGTGTTGGCTAATCCACCAATTACCAAATATCATTGCAGACAAACTTGGAGAGTTCTTCCTGCATTGCATTGATCCAATCAATCGAATGAAACACTTTGTAATCTTGAAACAAAACACGAGAGCATAGCCCTAAGCCTTATGCGAACTTGATTTCCGATATCATTAATGATGTTGGTTGGAGGATGATCTCGCAACCATTTTGGTCCCCTAATGGCTTCAACCGACACTGGATGACTCTCGACGTTGGGCTCCTCTTGTGCTGCAATATGAAAATCCATTAGGTTGAGATTTTCCAAGTTGTATGAGCTCTCCACTGGATCCTCCCGAACTAGTTGCTCCACAACCAATTCTTCTTCTGGAACTAGTGTTCCAACATTGGCTCTTCCGTGTTGATGACGTTATCAGTTTGCACTTCACCAGTTGTCAGTTCTACATTTATTGTTGGAATATCGTTAATCGGATCGACTGTATTTCTATGAGAATCGGCTTCCCCTTGATGTGTGCTTTCATTTAGGGATATGGAACCTAAGACCTCAGCAAGATTGGTTGCATCACCTGTATTCTTGATTGGTTGGGCTCCAACCGAGGAAACTAGTTCACAAGATAATTTGTTCATAGATCTAGTGATATAAATTAGCCCATAACAATTATCGTTGTGCAACTGACAATCAACATCCTCGATCTCAGAAACATCTTGTGCCAATTCTTTCATCGTCGTGTGCACTACAGTAGACTCATAAAATTAACATTTCATGAAGTTAAGCACTTTAAAATCCTCGTGAGAGGGGTATCCATATCCAAGAAAAAACACTGTCATCAAATTTCGGCGACAAAGTACTAAACATGGACTTCCCACTATTATGAATATAACATGGACAACCAAAAACATGAAAATGAGCTACAAAAGGCTTACAACCCTTGTTGAATTCATATGGAATTTTGTTTTGTTGGACATTGATTGTATTCCAATTTTGAGTGTAGCAAGTTGTGTTGAAAACGTCAACCCAATATTTCTCTTGCAAGTTGGCCTCAATAAGAATGATCTTCAAAGATTCCTTAAGAATTTGATCCCTCCTTTCTGCAAGCCCATTTTGCTGCAGCGTTCTTGGAGTTGATTTTTAATGTCAAATCCCTATCTCTGTGCAAAAGTCCAATATTGGCCCATTAATAAATTTGGTGTCGTTGCCTAATCGAATCCTTTTCATGGTCAAGCTCTTCTCATTTTGGATCTGCACCACCAGTTCTGGTGGGTAAAAGAGTTATAACATGAATCAAAGTTCATTTATGCTATTGTGTTTACTTCATTTATGCTTAGTTTAGTTATTGCTTTTGCATAGCTAATAGAAAAACTCAACGATATATGTTTTGCCTAACTACAAACATTCCATACGAGAAGGGAGTATTCTATTGGGCGAAGTTGAAAAGAACCTTGGATTGATAAAATTTAACTTGACTAAGTGTTGTTTTTACACCGGATCAGTGGACAAGAATTTAGTGACTTGGAAATATGTTCCAACTAAGGACGAAATAGCAGACGTTCTTACCGAGGCTTTAGAGTGTGAAAGACTTTTATTTCTTCGAAAAGCCCTGGGGATGTGCAATTCCCCTCAATAATGAGTTCTTACTTTTACCTGTTGAAGTTTATATGTTCTTGTTAGATTTTGTACCTTGTGTGATTTATTTTCCAGTTATAAAGTAAGGAACACAAGAGTGAGGTTCTCTAACTATAAAACTTGGATGTTTTAATCTAATCATTGTCTTGCAAAATTAAGTACTATGTACAGAACGTTGATAGAACACTGTTCATGTGGAAAATATAAGCAATTCAACAAAATAGAATAGCTTTTAATCAACTAGTACTAGAGGTTGCCGATGATAAGGCACACAACCTTTGTTGAAGATGTTGATAATATCACAATGTGTAACTCTAACATATACCATGTTAAACTTTTATGCATGCTGTTTCTTTTCAATTTCTCATTGCTATCCTCCAGGGATTCACAATTTTTTATTATTTATTTGTTATCTAAAGTCTAGGAGTCTGCTATTTGTGCTGAAGTCGTTACATAATTTGAATTTGAGTCCTCTTTTTTTAAATCGCTTAATTTTCGGTGTTTGTTGAACTATATCTTTATGTTTTTTGTGTTTATGCTGCATAGGATTCCACCTTTATCACTTAATATTGTTATTTATTTAAATATAAATGTCTCCTCTCACCTCTATCTTTTCATCTCACACTAATCAAGAAAAACTCTTGTTCTTCGTGCAATAGTGTTCTTCATACTTTTCCTCTATAAAATCAGGTCACCATGAACGATGAAATTCAAGAACTGATCAAGGAGGAATTAAGTTGGGGAGATCTTCAAGCTTTACAAGAGTCCTTCTCAAAGGTGATAATTGATCGTCAACAAAACCGTACTCCCATTACTCCTATTCCTCTTTCCTTCAATATCTCTGAATCGGCTGAGAAACATAAGATTTCGCCTCCTTCATCCTCTCAAACTCAACCCAGAAAACCCTAATACTAAAATATTTAACCCTCTAGCCTCTGAAAACCACAATCACTACAAAATTTACTCCTAGTGGTCCAGAAGAGAAGTCTGATGTTGGGAAATCTGTCCAAGTTTTCCTTTCCCAGTAGCTACTTGTATAGATCATAGTTTTGGTGGATCAAATCCTAAGTCCTACCAGCGTCAGTTGTCTCTAGATAGCTCTAGTTCTCAAATGTAAAGTCCTGTTTAGGTCTTTTGAGTTGTAAGTCGCAGCTGATCAAGACTCATGCTGACACTGTTCACCAGCATGAGAAGTGCTTACCACTGGTTACTGTTCACCAGTTGGAAAAAGTTTCATCCGAAGGCGGCTCATAGAGACTCGTGCTGACACTGTTCACCAGCATGAGAAGAGCTAATGACTG
>JAPKLW010000387.1:551965-570386 GCA_026898455.1 Plectranthus barbatus | reverse complement strand
TATATATATATATATATATATATATATATAGGGATGCGATCCAGTGAGAACCACCCTTACCATAAGAAATAAGAACCAATCCTCGCCATTGATTTTGATGAATGAACGCTCAGGATTTTATTAAAATTATCGGTCATTTTATCTCAAAAAACCTGCATTATAGGGTACTTTTGTCATTTTGTACTTATTTAAGATTCTGTTTGCATATTCTATCGCGACATGCATTATATATCTAACAAACATGCATTATATGCATAGGAAACATGCATCATATATCAAACATTCATTATATACCTAACAAACATCTTCCTACATTATAATATGGTATTGTTCTTATTTTAGAACAATATTACTATCATTATACGGTATTACTTCCTCCATTTTATATGGTATTACTTTTGTTTTAGAGAAAAATTATATTACTTTCATTATAATGCATATGTTATTACTATATAATACATAACAAGTGCAAATATAATAATGAATGATGCTTTCGCTGAAATAAACATGTTACATTTTATCTATCATATTCTGCATTATATACTGTAACTTCATGCATTATATTGTGCAATTGTATTCATTATATAAGAATTCGTGTACTGTTACGAGAATTATGCATATTATATATGGTATTACTTCTATTTTAAATAAAAATTATATTACTTTCATTATAATTCATATATTATTGCTATATAATACATAACACGTGCAAATATAATGATGAATGATGATTTCGCTGAAATAAATATGTTTCATTTTATCTATCATATTCTGCGTTATATACTATAACTTCATGATTATATTGTGCAATTGTATTCATTATATAACTTCATCCATTATATTGACCTCAACATGCATTATATACCTAGCAAACATTCATTATATACCTAACAAATATGCATTATATAATATAGTAATATACATTCATATAATATAACAAAAAAATACATAATTAAAAACAAGTAATATATAATCAACTTTTATAACAACTATGATATTATCTACAGTATGCAAAGATAATGAATTTTAAATTTTTTTTTGATCTTGCAGGAAAAAAGTTATTGCATTTTATATATCATATTCTGCATTATATAATATAACTTCATGCATTATATTGTGCAACTCCATTCATTATATAAGAATTCGTGTACTGTTACGAGAATTATGCATATAATCACTAATTTTCATTTTTACGATGATTTTTAAATCGAAACATATGCAATGGGGATTTCGTTTGAAAGATAATTAAAGTACCTTTAATTTGATATATGATACATTAAAAAATAATCTAAATCGAAGGAGATAAGATCATTTAAAGATTTAGGATGATTTTAGAGGAGAGAGAAAAAATATTACAAAATTATCTTTTAATGCATGTTTTACTACACTATAATGCATACGGGATTTATTTAGTCTTGATCGTTGGATCACCAATTGGATGACCGAGATTAGTTCTTATTTTCACATGGTAAGAGGAGTTCTCATATGATCACTCCCCAATATATATATATATAGAGTAGTGATCATATGAGAATAGTTTTTAGTATAAGAAATGAGAATAAATCTCAGCCTTTGATTTTGTGATTTCAACGCTCATGATCTATTTCACTCCGTGTACAATTTTCCTCGATTATCCTACAGTTTTGCAAAATTAAGGTTATTTTTGTAATTTTGGCTTTTTTAAAAAAAATCTGAAATAGAATCTCATTAGATTTTTTATTCCTTTCTTTGCGCGATTTGATTTCTTTTTCCTTCTTCGTTCGATTTGATTTATATTTCTTCTGTCGATCATATTTTTTTTCTTTATTTCTGGATTTTGCATTCGTGTTCGGTCTCGACTTTGTTTATTTTGCATGAATATAGTTTAAAAAAATTTGTTTTATTCAGATCGACGTTCATTTTTACTATTATATTGTGCATCTTTAGTGTTAACTTTGTGCATTTTTATATCTTACAGGTTCATTTATTCCAAAGTGTGTTGATGAGATGAAGCATTTTAAAGGCAAAGTTTTTAGAACTGTTGATGTTGGTATTGAGTTTTATAGAGACTACGCTTGTGTTGCTGCTTTGAAGAAGAAGATGTTTAATTTTTGTTAATTCGTATTTATGTAAAAATGAAGTAAATCGGGCTAAAAATGAAGCAAATTGGGCTAAAAATGAAGTAAATCGGGCTTAAAATGCAGGTTGTTGTTTGTGTTTGAGTTTTTTTACAGTTTTAGCCTTTAAAGGCTAAAACTGCAGGATATTGGGGCAAAAATGCCGCGTTTTTCAATTTGCAGAGAATGAATCATGTTCGTCGATTTGATGAGATGGACGCGCGAGATCTATTCTTATTTCTCATAGTAACTCTTATTCTCACCTGATCACTACCCTATATATATATATATATATATATATATATATATATATATAGAGAGAGAGAGAGAGAGAGAGAAATATTCATATCACAAGTTCCTTTTAGATATGAGATGAGAATGAATCTTTCGTTAGTTTAATAAAATAAGTGGTCCAAATTTAATCTCCCTATTTATTCTATTTCCTAATTTATCATTTAATTAATTACATAAAGGGCTTTTTAGAATTTTTTCAAATAATATTTTATTTCTTTCCTAAGTAATTTACCCATTAAACATGGTAAGTTATATTCTTCAAATCTTTACTCTGGAAGGTGTATCTTCATTCCCATAATTTACGTCAATTTAATTATCAAGCTGAAGGTTTTCATCATTTTTTCTGCCATTTTTTTAATTTCTTGTTTTTCTGTCGTTCATCTCTACGGCCATCCCTTTCCCCCACCATTCATTGGCGCTGTCTCCTCTATCCCTTCTTGTCGCCAGTGTCATCTCTCCGACCGTCGCCATCCCCCACCATCCACCAGTGTTGTCTCCTCTCTCCCTTCCACTCTTGATGCAGTCAACACAAATTGAGAATCCACAAAAAATCAATGATGTCTACACAATCTCGACAACCTGTTACACTAGAGGAGACCTCTGTTTCTTGCTTGGCTGTAGGTATATACTTATAAAGCATGAATCCAAGTGATGAATTTATTGTTGTATTTGAATTTTAGTTATTTTTAGATTTTTTTTTCAGAATAAAGTTGCATTATCTGAGCCTGTAAATTTGCAGTGTCAAAACCTGTAAAGTTGCATTATTAACCTCTATACAATGTATTTTACAAGATGCATTATATAAGCATGGAAATATACATTATATAAGCCTGCAAAGTTGCAATATTTTTGGTTGGTTAAAATTTAAAAATGTAGTTGTTTATTTTTTAAATGTAAGTTGCATTATATAAGTATGTAAATATGCATTATTTACGCCTGTAAAGTGCATTATCCTTCAAGGAATGGAGGCTTTTAGAATATAGTATATATATATATATATAGAGAGAGAGTTGCATTCAAATCCGAACCATATGTCCTGAATGAACAATGACCATATATCCAGCCATTAATCTTAAATTTTGGACATCCCATAATGTGCCACATGTCATTTTTAATTAATTTTATATTAAGTAAAGGGTAATATAGGTATCACATATTTATATAAAACTGTTAGTTATGGAAATCCCTAATTTCATGCCAATTAAATATATTTCCCCATAATTATTATATTTCATTCTCAATTAAATATATTTCTCTTACAATTATTATTCAACATTATATAAAACCTAATATTCAACTTTATATAATTCTCCTACAATTATATTTACTTTGCAGAAAACCTAATCAAGAGGGGGGGAGAAGGGCGTTTCGTTGCCGGAATACTCTCCGGCAGGATGAGATCTGTTGTGAATCTTCGGCCATTTATCTGACCTGATAAACAATCGGTAGGTATATCAAGAGAAAAAAATGAAGGCTCCGAACTCCGACAGCGGAGCTCCGCCAGCGAACATCTCCGCCGCTGAGGGTCAGTTCTTTCTCGCTGCTCTTGACAGTTCTCACACAGTAAATATTTGTGCCTGTTGAATTTATAAAAAATGAGTCGACATTTCAATTCAAGAAACATTAACCGCAACTTTTTTGTATGGGATCATGGGCTGATTTTCTCCACCCGCACGACTCCATTTCCGTAAGTTGAAGAAAACCTTGATGAGATGAATGAATTGGCGAATTGCAGGTGCGAAGAAGAGCATCAATGATGTCATATGCGATTATCATTGTTATTTTAGATGAATGTCATTATTTTTGAATAAATGTATCATTGTTTGAATCCCTGTTTAATGGATTGATAATTATTTATTTATTTTCTACATTGTATGAACTCAATTAATATGTAGCATTGTACGTTGTTTATTTTATCATTTTTACCTTTATTAAATATCATTTTATCAAAATTATCGTTTTAATCTTAATTGATTTATAATACACCTTTAAGATTATTGTTATCTTTATTCAATATCATTGTACGAATAATTAAAATTGTTTATACATTTAACGATAATATATTTGTAGAAGTTGACAGAATAACCTTACAATGACACACAAAGTCATAAACAATGACACACAAATCCATAAATAATAATAATGATTAACTTAAGATTATAGAATAAATCGTGGTGCATTTTTTCTTTCCAATTTATATGATAATAATGGAAAAAATCGTGGGGCATTTGATTTGGTAACTGAATCCGAAAAATCAGCATGTAGATTTAATACCATTTCAATTTTTCCTGTTTAGGACTAATTTTCCCTTTCAATGATAGAAGAAGCTAGCAACAATGATAAATGGCAACAGAAAATCTGGGACGTCTATTTTCGAAATCAAGGGCTGGATTTTGGTCTCTGTTCATTCATGGACACATGTTCAGCCATGAACGTACCCCTATATATATATATATATATATATATATACCTACTCCGCCCTTGCCCTTGCCCTCCAATCGCTCATTGAGAAGCCGTCCGTCCCCTTTGAGGATCCATCTCGAGACGTCGCCACCGCCGCCTCTGACTCCGTCCGTCGCCTTTGAGGATTCATATCGAGCCGCCGCCGCCTCTGACTTCTTCCTTATTATACTCTTATTCATTTTTTATTCGGTTTTGGATCTGACTTGTTTGCTGGGTTTTCTCTTTTACTTTATCGAATTTTTCGTACAACCTTTGTTTTTGTTCAATGAAATTGTGTATATTGGTTTTGATTTACCTTCTGAAATAATGCTACATTTAATACGTACAATGATACAAATACAGTTAAATAATGAACACATTTCACCGTAACAATGATACTTATTTCCTTTTCTTAGGGTTTCTACGAATTTTCAATAGTATGAAATTTTCAATTTAAATTGAAATAATGCTACATTTAAATATGTACAATGATCACAAATATAGTTAAACAATGAACACATTTCACCATAACAATGATACATTAATAGATTAAGCAAATTTCAATGATCACAAATATAGGTAAACAATAAACACATTTCACCATAACAATGACACACAAAGCCATAAACAATGATAACGATTAACTTAAAATCATGGTAAAACATTAATGAAGTTGAGAGTTAATTATGGAATAGATTGTGGTGTATTTTTTTGGGTAACTACACCTGAAAAATCTGCCACACGATCTTATTTCTCTTTCCAATTTATACGATTTGGACAAAACTACCCTTACAATGATACAAACAGAGCTATACAATGACATTCGATTACTTTATATTAGGAACGCCGATTATAGAAATTAACGGCCAGATCTTGGTCTTAGTTCATTCATGGGCATATGTTCAGCCTGGATTGCACCCATATATATATATATATATATATATATATAAAAATTAGAATTATTAACATACACATAAATATAATCACATACTATATGACTCCATGAAATTTGTTCGCATGCCGAATTTCGTACGAATCTTGTATTCTCAATCTACTCATTTGAATTGACTCCTATATTCTAATCTAGCATTCCCTTGCTTGGTTCAAAAAATGGAATACCCAATTGTGAGTTATAGTCAATACGAGCATAAATATTGACACAAAACCCTAATTTATCAAGTTCGAGTTTCCAATATCGGATCGGTTTACATGGTCTCTAGGGTGATCAAAACCTCACTCATAGGCATAAATGTCACAAAATTTAGACATGTATGTAATGTGGTTAGACTATGTGTAATGAGCATAATTAATATTTAAATTTCAAAGTTAATCCAAGTAAAGCTCAATTGACTTAAGATTTAAGGCTAGTACATTTTCTCCACCTTATAAAAATTTTATCTTCAAATATAAAACCGTTCGACAAAACAATTTAGGATATGCATTAGGATCATATTTATATATTTCCTTAGCCGAGACACATTAAACACACTGTGTAATTCTTTAGAGTGATGGTAAAGCCAAACGACTATTTAATAGTGATAACATAGTGATGAAAACAAAAACTATCTCTAAGTTGTTTTAGTGACAATTTTTATATATTAAATGAAAATAATTGTGGCGACTACAAATTTGCTTATGCAATTTAATCTTTTTACTTGTCTAAGATATATCTATATTAATAAATATTACCCTAAACCCTAAAGTTAATAATGATGTATAGAGGACCACTGCTTAGCCTTTTATCTACTTTATTAGCTGCCCCATCTCATGCAATGTGTGGCCCTTCCTTTGAAGTTTCTTCCATCTTTATATCTATATCATCATCATTCCTCTCTTTTTTTCTTTCAAAATATATATATATATATATAGAGAGAGAGAGAGGAGAGATCACATAAATAAAATTCCCCT
Organism: Plectranthus barbatus; assembly: GCA_026898455.1. Classification (NCBI taxonomy): domain Eukaryota; kingdom Viridiplantae; phylum Streptophyta; class Magnoliopsida; order Lamiales; family Lamiaceae; genus Plectranthus; species Plectranthus barbatus. The sequence continues at coordinate 563,646 of JAPKLW010000387.1, read as the reverse complement.
GTGAAAAAAAAGAATGAATTATGTCCATCAGATCTAAAAAAAATCACTGTTTGAAATTTAATAAAACAACAATTAAAATGCAATCAAGCAACAAAATAATCAAGCAACAACTAAAGCACAATCAAGCAACATTGTAATCAAGCAATGAGCTGAGTACAATCAAGCAATGTCGTGAATGCAATCAAACATCTTTCTCATTTTCTCACGTTAAGGTTTTTCTCATTGGATCCGCTCCATATATATATATATATATATATATATATATATATTGTTGCACATCCCGACAATAGGAACCATCCATATATGCCTTCTACATAACTCATGTGTCGATCTTCTTCTACTTCTATTTCCACGTCACTCACAGATACTGCTTTTTGTGTACATTTTACGTCACTTAACTCTTTTCTCTCCTTTTTTTGGGTTTACTCTTTATTTTAGGGTTTTCTAGATTGCTTTAGTGTGTTTGGTCTCTGTCAACCACTAGCATGAGTGTTGGTAAGTGTTGCTAGGTTTACATATACATTGATTGTTTCATCTTCTTAATTAATATCTTCAATTACTTCTATTATTCCCAAACCAACAAATCTTTTTCCAACTGTCTATTTGTTAGGTCTATCAATTGGAAGGGATGAAGGTTGTTTTCTTAAAAAAAAAAAAAGAAAAGAAAAGGAGAGGTATATACATAATTGAGTGGGATCTGCTGTTAAAAATAAAATATAATATAAAATAGAATGAATATGAGTACTTAAATTGACCACATGAAGGATTGATATGAAATCATTAATTATTAACAAAATAATATAATCCCTCTAAAAATAATATTAATTTCAAGCATAAGCATATACATATCTATATATATATTAAAGTAAGGCCGGATGCAAATATATGGAAATATTTAGTTGCATTAATTATTTATTAATTGAACTCTTACTTCATTAATTATGTTTGAAGACATTCTATAATTATATATGGGAAATCATTTTTTTATTTATTAATATCCAATTAAATGTATCAAATCAAAGTAAAAATTAATTAGAAGGTTATTAATTATTTAAGGAAATTATATTTCTGTACAAATAATTTTCTGCATAAATCTTTGCATTTTTTAATTAAATAGTTCCTTTTATTATTTTAAAGTAAATTATATCATAATACATCTTTATAATTATATTTGCCAACAATTTTTAATTATTTCTTATTATAAGTGTGTGATTTATACTATTCCTAAAACTAAGAGCATTTTTTCGCCTAAAAAGATCTAAAACTAATATCAAAGAAATATAAAAAGTATATTATGGTAACAAATGATATAATAGAAATAAACTAATAAAACTGACAAGAAATTCATAAGAATTAATCATGATAATTTTAAACATATTAAAAATCATGTATAATAAATTGTATTATGGAAATTACCTAATGAATATGGCAAACAATCAGAACAAATTTAATTATGAGATATACTTTCTTTTGAAATACAAGAAAATCAAAATTGATTTGCTAATATTCCATAACAATTGGTATCTAAATCAAACACAATCCTTAAATCGTGGCATAATATAATCAAAATTTGGACCTTCTATTATTATATTTGCACTATAAATATGAGTCTTTTTATTAACAATTTCATTAGTTCTCTATTTCATATCAAATTATTTTCTTTGCTTTGTTTTGTTTAGTCATCTTTTCTTTTGTAATCATTGTAGCTCATATTATTTAGCTTCAAAGTGAGATTCAAGTTAAGAATCAAATATTATGTATGGAGGAAGACAGAAACAAAGGAGTGCGTATTTTCGTCTTATTGTAGATCAACACACCAATTATAAATTGTATTGCATGTTTCATCTTATTTCATTTCCTTTTTATTATGAAGCATAACTTTTGTTATGTATAATATAAGTTTCTTTGTTTTTTAAGTTTTTATGTAACTTTTTTATCCATACTACATAATTAAACAAATTGAATGAGTCTCCTAAAGAAAATAAAAAAAAATATCAGATGTAGTCATTAAAATATTAACCCGCAAAAAGAATTTATTTATTAAATTAAAATGCAGTTCATCGAGTTTGAACATATTAGTGTGTTGGAAATATTAGAAATGAATAAAAATCATAAATAGCTTAATATTGCTTTTCTATTCACATCATTTCAATTGCTACATAGTAATAATGTATATATACTTTGATTAATGAAATAAAATAATTTATTAAAATGTATTAAATTAAAATGCAACGTGGCAGCTTATGAATTGAAGTGAAATAGCAATCTTATTTTGTGATTTTATTATTTTAATTGTTGATTTTATTAAAAATTCAAAATATTAAGAAACTACATTATAAATATTATCAAATGAAGTAATTAATAAAATAGATTAAGTGAAAATGCAAAAACGTTGCTAACATATTAGTAACAACCAATATAATTTATAATTTTTTTATTTAAATATTGAATTTGATTAATTATTTGAAATGCAATAAATATGAAAATTACGCTTTAAATTGATATTTTTTGAGTTGATAATTAAACATTAATAATTTATAAAATTACTTATTCATCTAATTGATATGTTGAAATTGTTTATTTAAAATTTCAACACATCAATTGCTATTATGTTATGAATATTAATTTAAGGAATCAATAATATAATTTATAAATTAAAGAAAAAATATTTATGAAATTATCAATTCAAAAAAACATCAATGAGGCGAGATCATGATTTTCATTAATTTATGAAATTATATTTACGTAATTATGAACTTATAAATATTAGTTATATAATTGAGGAAACAAACCGTTTCAAAGATAAAGTAAACAAATAAAAAATATTAGAGTTGGTCTCCTGAGAGACGGTCTTATCATTATTTATTGTGAGATGAGTCTTAATACATCATTTTATTTTTAAATATATTATTTTTTCTGTATAAAACTACATTATTTGCAACAAAGAAATACATCATTTGCAATAAAGAAATATATCATTTCAATAAATTAAATATATCATTAAATTTGTCTCACAATAAAAATGATAAGACTGTCCTATCAGAGAGTTTGCCAAAATATTATTAGAAGAACCATAAAGTGGTCACTAACATAGTAACAAATCACACATATAATTAAATCGCATTCAATATTTAATAAAATCTATTAATAAATCTTAAAAATAACATAATTTGTAAACGAATATGAAATCCGTTATGTGGTCAGCAAAAATAATTAATGAGAAATAACAACCACCCAAATATAATTACAATTGACTTTTTTATTTTATTTATTCAAATATTCATTTTCTATTTAATGAGAAAATATTTAAAGAATACTAAGAAAAATAATAATTTACATCGTATAAGAATTGAAAAGTTTGAAAAAAAAAAGTTTGGACATCATCTGGATTTGTTTACATTTATTTCAATATTAAATAAATTATTTTGTAAGTGTAAAATTAATGGAGGTAAATTGAAATATATATATATGAATGACCATAAAAAAAACTAAGTGAAAAGGATAACGAAATGGATGAAACGAAGGTATGAAAATTGAAATTTAAGTATTGATACGGTAACCAACGAAAAAATATGAGTTTTTTTGAATAAAGAATCCAAATAGTGAAGTTATAGACTCACAATATAGTTTGGAACGAGTTGTAATGAGGTACATGAGCTACTGGTGATCAAACAATATAATATGAATGCCGACATAATTGAGACGTGAACCTCTTAAATGCAATCAATAAAGTGCAACAACAATCATCATATTAGATATCATAATTGAATATATTAAAGAGTTGATGAAAAAGTGATATTGACATATAAATCTCCAGAACATTCGAAAGTAACAAATCAAATTGCATGTCAAGGAGTTCAATATTCAAATTTAATTTCTATAATGTATGCATCAATGTACATGGTTAAATATTTATCAATTTATAAGAGAAATAAATTTTATGATTACAAAAATTATAAAAGTTTGTTTTGGTACTAAAACTTGAAGAGAGAGAGAAAAGAAAATGATGATAGTTCAAGAATTTTAGCAATAAATAGAAAGATTTCACACAATAATAAAATCATATGAGGTTTATAAAATAAGATTTAGCAAATTAATTAAAGTATATAAAATTTGTGTCTATAATATCATAAGTATATATAATATAAAAAATATATTAATTTATGCATAGAGAAATATATATAATTTGCTAATAAATAAAATATAGAAGTAATATTATATCAATACAAATATTTAAAATCTCACGTATGACTACAAATATTTAAAATTCCCACGCATCGTGTGGGGAGCAATACTAGTACATATAAAAAACATAACATTTTAAGCAAATTTTAATTTGGATCATTGAGTATAGATTAAGGGTGAAGATTCATTTTTATTTAATATATATAAACGACTTTTTTTAACTTTGGATATAGACTAAACATATGTACATCTATATATCTATATAAAAGCAAAATCCCTCACTTCAATTTTTTTTCCCGCCCATTGAAAGTATCCTAAAATAGTTATATAATAATTAAGGTAACTAAAATGACTAGCACATAAAAAATACAATTATTTAAGATAAAAAGTCGTATGTATAAATCAATTCCAAAAAACGGCTAATATTATTGGTATTAAACCACAATATATGTGCCTAATTATTTTACTTGATTTACGCCAACATTAGTCTCACGTATTTTGTATTATAATTTGCACTAATTACCTAATTACATGCATTAAAATGATTTACTAATTATAATGTTTATTATATCTAATTATATAGGTAATTACTTATATGTAAAAATAGGTTTTAGGTAATATATTAAATCTAGCAAAATAATTACATTTCAAGTAAAAAAAAAAAAAACTATGCATCTAATTGTCAGTAATTAAATCGTAAAATATTACTTAATTACCTATATCTAATTAATTTATTGTATTCGTATATATACATATATAAATTTATGTAAAACAAAATTCATGTATATAAATGTTTCTCCTAAAATCAAAGGTGGATGGATTGTTAAGAGTATCAATTGCAGAATTTAAAACGCAATTCAAATTAAATAATTAATGATTGGAAAAATATGGTAAGTGCTTAAACAATGTAATTATCCTAATAATAGGTGATTTTATTCGCTAAATTAACGTTACTACAATCTATAATTAATTGACTCAATAAATATCAAACTTTTGTGTTTCGTATCATTAGTAGTACAAATTGAATCAAAATTTCATTATTGAGATAGTTCAATCGTCTTGCCCTCAAGACCCTCACGAAAGGTTGGCTAATTTTTTTTTAATGGTATTATTGTATTTTTTATATATATAATCTTCATGTTGTTTGGATATTTATTTTTCTTATGAGCTTTTATGTTTTTTAATTCAGTTTATTATTTTATGATCATATTATAAAATATTAATATGATCGAATCATGCAAATTGGTACACGCGCGTATTAACATTATTTTTTATTTTTTGCAGAGCGGTATATATTTATGGATGAGATACAAAGGTAAAGGATTCAAATTCTTTTTCTTTTCTTTGTTTTTTTTGTTTATTTTTTTGGTTCACAAGAACACAAATGTATGTAAGATTCAAATTCTTCTTTATGGTTATATGATTATTTTTTTTAAAACATCTATTGTGCATAAATTTGCTGAATTCTTTTACCTTTTGAAAATCATTGAGTAGGATTTGAATATTATATTCTTATATTTTTCGTTAAGTATGAAACAAGTACATATTGATGATGTTAATTCTTTTTCCCATTTTAAAGAAATGCCTTTTAATTTATTGTTTAACTTTTAGTCTACAGTGAAAAAGATTATTTATGTGATATAAATTAATTATGAATATTACTTGATACATTATATATTATAAAGATGGAAAAAACCAAATTTATCCAAAGTTTTAATAATTTGTAATAATAAATAATTAAACAATGTTGATTATTGATAAAATAAATTTATACATTTCTATAGTTGCACATATTCAAGTATTATGCATGGCTGAAGTTGCATAAAAATAAACATAATGATCAAATTGTGGTAAATAACAAACAACTGTGGTGCATGTGATCAATGACAACCAAAGCCTCGACTTTTTATTAATGGTGCTTCACAACCTCCACTTAGAATTCTATTACCATATTTACTAATTGCTAGCAGCAAAATTTCTCATCAAGGCCCCTTTATTTAAAATAATTTTTTTTATTAGTATTATTATTATTATTATTATTGTTGTTGTTGTTGTTGTTGTTGTTGTTGTTGTTTTATCCTCACGACCTCTAATTTTTTTCACAAAATAACCCCTCTAATTTAAATTATTTTTAGTTTCCTTTTGCAAAACCCACAATCGGCGCCACACAATAGTAGATTTGCAGCAGATTGCCTGAAGAAGCCCTTTTTTCTAAGGGTGCATTTGATATGGGGGATTTTTTAGAAGCAAAAATGATAGTCAGTTTTCATGGTCTCATGCAGTGTTCATTTGAAAATAAAGTAGTGTAGTATAATACACTTCCTACTTAAATAAATTTTTCGTAACACACTTTATTACTGCTTCTTTCTCTATAGAAGATAATTATAAAACGGGGGAAATATTATTGTTTTTAATAGTTTGTTTTTGGTATTTGAGTATTGGCCTCTTGAAAAAAAAAAAAAAACATTTATTGATCTATTCACTTCATTAGTACATTTAGATTAATATATAGATTAATTAGTTCATTAATTCATTGATTGATAATTGATTTTAATAATTTATTATTTTAATATGTGTAAATACACTCCACCTTCATATTAGTATAATGGGAACACTAAATATCATTCGACATCTTATCATCATAAATCATCAATGACCAATGTTATTAATAGTACGTACATCTTACGTGATTATTAATACAATAATATTTTAATGTTATTTTGATGTTACTAATGACATGAAAATCTTATTGTATTATATAATAATTGATATTTTTTAAATAAAGATTCTAATATAATTTAATTAATGTAATAGGAAAATCAATTAATAGTGGCTCTAATTCGGTGCGAATATTTAGTCAAAATATCAATGGTATGTATTTTTAATTATTATAATATAAATTCAAATAAATTTAATTTAACATGAGTTGAGATACATCTAACTAACATCTTATAATTTCAGTGAATGTTAGCTCATCACCAGTTGTATCCTTGAATTCAAGTTCTATGATGCTTCGAGTGGCAAGGAATGAGACAATCAAACTTTCTCATTTATATATTGTAATGAAATTGGACAAAGTACAAAATGATGTATTTCTTATATTTCTACATTGATTTGTATATTATATCACACAAAAAATTTCTTATTTATTTAAATAATAGAATACTATTTGTCAGGTAATTTTTGATAAATTCTTTATATTCTCAAACCATATATTTATTTTTCGTACAAAGCTTTACAATAATTTTTTTTGTTACCATCCAGGGGTTCAACGGATTCTAGTACTATCCATGAGGGTATTGCAGCTGAACTCCTATCAATGTTGGACGAGCATAATATATTGGTGAAGTCATTTAGGATGGCACGCGATAAGATTCAAAGTAGTTGTGAGACAAATGTCCAATTAAGATTGCTGAGCAATAGGACAAGAGTTGCAAGGACTTATAACTTGCCTTCTGTATCCGAAGTTGCTGCATTGATGTTTTTTTTTTTGAATAAGTGTACATTAATCTTAAACACACACACCCACTCACACACCCAGATGTCCTCTTGGGAGCTCGAACATGTGACCTCTCAGTCACAGACATTATGCTTTAACCACTACACCCCGAGCGAAGGGACACTGCATTGATTGTTGTTGACTTTGATGAATCATTGGGAAACAGAGACATACTGATTGAAAGTAAAAATGGTTCACTGCAACAAATATGGGAATTACATCCATTATATTTTGATCTTCAATATATTTTGTTATTTCCATACGGGGAGGATGGTTACATGATCAATATACCATATTCAGCTGTAAGGCATACCAAGTCCAATGCAAGATCAGTTGTTAAAGTCAAAGAGTTATTCTCATACCGTTTTCATGAGCGGGCGAATGAATCATCTCATATTCATCGATCTCGACGATTGTTTCAACAATTTGTAGTGGATTCATACACAATGATTGAGACATCGAGATTGAATTACATTCGTTTCAATCAACAAAGTGTACATTGTGAGTTGTACAAGGGTCTCAATGATGCAATTTTAAGGGGAGAAAATGATCCTGCTACACAAGGCAAGGCAAAAGAATTATTCTTCCATCTTCTTTCACTGGGGGTGCCCGCTATATGTTCCAAAACTATCAAGATGCTATGGCAATATGTAAATGGGTTGGATATCTAGATTTATTTATAAAATTTACATTCAATCCCAAGTGACCTGAGATTGTTAGATACTTGGAAAATCGAGGTCTAAAACCTGAAGATAGGCCCGATGTAATTTGTCGTGTCTTTAAAATAAAATTGGATACATTAATGAAAGACCTTCGATACAATAAAGTTTTTGGAAATGTTCATGCAGGTATATGAATCTTCAATACTTTGATTGTATATATATATATATATATATATATATATTGTTTATGATAAAATCTAAATAATTGTCTATTTTTCTTTTCACAGCCATATGCACGATTGAATTCTAAAAAAAGGGTTTGCCGCATGCGCATATCCTCTTATTTTTATCTAATGAAGACAAGTATCCAACAGCTTCTGATATAGATAATATTATATCAGCTGAAATACCTGACAAAGATGGAGATGAATGTTATTACAAAGCAGTATCTGAATTCACGATTTACGGACCATGTGGTACTGATGAATGAATTCACCGTACCTGGCTGCAGGTAAATGCACAAAGCATTTTCCAAAAAGGTTCTTAGAATAGAGTTCGGTTGATCAGGACGGCTATCCACAGTACAGACGTAGGAATAATGGAAGAACAATTACTAAAAATGGAGTTAATTTGGATAATAAATTTGTTGTGTGGAATGGTGCAATCAATCGAGATCCATCAAGTACCTGTTTAAGTATATAAATAAGGGAAATGATCGAGCCACGACTGAGTTTTGTGATAGCAAAAAAGTAGATAAAAAAATAAGAACCAGCAGATGAGATAAAGATGTACTATGATTGCATGTATATTTCACCTTGTGAGGCAACTTGGAGGACATTTGGATATGATATTAATTTAGAGATCTACCAGTTGAACGTTTAAGTTTTCACTTAGAGAATGAGCAACAAGTGTATTTTAATGACAAAGATGATATAAAAGGTGTAGTCAATCGCCCAAGTGTTGGCCGTAGCATGTCTCTGGGTTGGTTTGAGGAAACAAGAAATATCCAGAAGCTAAAAAGTTGACATACATTGAATTTTCAACAAAATTTGTGCGGAAACAAAATATAAGAGAATGGATTCCAAGAAAAAAGGGTTTTTCAATAGGAAGGTGTTACTATGTTCCACCAGAAAGTGGTGATTCATATTACATTCGGATGTTGATAAATGTAGTTCGTGGTGCTGAATGTTACGAGGATATGATGCTTATAGATGGACTCCAGTATGAGTCATATCGAGATGCATGTTTTGCTCTGTGTTTATTGGGAGATGACAAAGTTCATTGATGGAATGATTGATGCAAGTCACTGGGGAACTTCGGAATCTAGAAGATGTTTATTTTGTAATCTACTTACTGCAAAATCAATGAACAAGCCCAAAGTTGTTTGGGATATATGTGTTGGACTTGCATGTTAGATGATATACTTTATAAGAAGCGCAAAGATTCTGGAAATCCAGGTATTTTATTTTAGTTTCTTTGTGTTTTTCACAACAAATTATACATATATATTTTTTCATGGTAACAATATTTTTTTAACTAAATTAAGCATTTTGCAGCTCTTATATTGTCAGTTGAAGATATAAAGAACTTCACTTTGGTGGAACTCTAGAAAATTTTGGAAAAAACTGGCAAAAGCCTTCTAAATTTCACTGAACTTTCGTATTCAAGTTCGCAATATTTCTTCAAAAGTGAAAATTAGATTGATGATGGATTAATTGAACTACAATCGTGAAGAACTAGCAGTTGAACATGCTGATTGTTTAGAAAAGCTAACAGATAAACAGCGATATGTGTATGATGTAATCATGGAAAAGGTTGAATCTGATGGTGCTGCAGTTTTCTTTGTGTACGGTTATGGTGGTACAGGAAAAACATTTATTTGGAGGACTTTATCTGCTGCATTAAGATGAAAAGGTCACATAGTTCTAAATACTGCTTCAAGCGGAATAGCATCTCTATTGTTGCCTGACGGAAGAACTGCTCTCTCAAAATTTTCAATTTCACTGACTCCTAATGAACATTCGACTTGCAATATAAAACAAGGAATCCCATTAGCCGAATTGATTATCAACTACAAGCTTATAATTTGGGATGAGGTTCCTATGATGGACAAATATTGTTTTGAAGCTCTTGATCGAACTATGAAAGATCTAATGCGGTTTAAGAATAGTTCATCATGCACACAACCATTTGGAGGAAAAATAATGGTCTTTGGTGGTGATTTTAGGCAAAAATTGCATGTAATAACAAAGGGAAAGAGACAGGACATTGTCAATGCCACTATAAATTCATCATATCTATGGAATGATGTGAGAGTTTTAAGGTTGACAAAAAATATGCGACTCCGAAATATGAGATCTGAGTTTGAAGCCTTCGAATTAAAAACATTCTCAGAGTGGATTGCGTCAATTGGAGATGGTGATTTGAGTAGTGATAATGATGGAAAAGGAAATGTCAAAATACCAGATGATATTCACCTAAATTTTTTTGGAGATCCTATAGAGGCAATTGTGGAAAATACGTATCCAAATGTTATATCTGGCAATAATGACATGTCATATTTGCAAGATAGAGCTATTTTGGCCCAACAATGCGTATTGTTGATTCAGTGAATCAACACATGATGGATCGTAACACTTCTGGATTTATTTAAGTTCAGAAATTATGTGTAAATCAGATGGACTTATGAATGTTTTGACTGATTTGCACACACCTGAATATTTGAATGGATTGAAATGTATGGGATTGTCAAATCATGTGATGATACTCAAGATGGGAACTCCTATTACGTTGCTGAGAAATATAGATCATTATGCTGGATTGTGCAACGGAATTCGTCTAATTATTAGTAGGCTTGGCAATCATGTTATTGAAGCTAAGATACTAACTAGAAATAGTTCAGGAAAAATTGTCATTCTTCCTAGAATGACTCTGACACCATCGGATATTCGCTTGCCATTCAAGTTTCAGAGAAGTCAGTTCCCCTTCATTGTTTCATGTGTCATGACTATTAACAAGAGTCAAGGACAATCCTTATCACATGTTGGCGTTTATTGAAGAAACATGCCTTTACTCATGGTCAATTATATGTTGTTGTTTCAAGAGTAACGACTAGAAGCAAACTCAAGATAGAAGCATGTGATGACGACAATCTCAGTGTGTCATGTAATGCCAATGTTGTATATAAGTAAGTATTTCAGAATGTATAAATATGAAACATATTTATAAACTCATGATACATTATATAATTTAATTGAGAATTGGGGTTTCCTTAATAAATATAAGGGATAACAGGGAAATTGTAACGCCCCTCGTAAATTTTAGATGTATTTATC